>PVKU01011643.1:0-41667 GCA_004027475.1 Anoura caudifer | reverse complement strand
AACTGCCCCAGAAGTCTAGAAGGCTCTTCAAAGTCCTTCATTTAGTTGTCTTATATAGTAACGGTTCAAGCTCTCTCTCCTCTTTCCTTCGTTCCCAAAGGTGTGGAAAAAAGTAAGACTCCACACGCAGCCTCCACTTTGCGACTGTCAAACCCCCGCCATGCTGACCTGGAGCTGCTTTCTTTCACGTGACCACTAATGTCTGACCTAATCCTCGGGCCCTTTCTGAGTCTTCTCTGGCTCTGGGGCTTTTTTTTTTTCCTGTTACTGGCTTCCGGTTCACCCCACCTCCTCCCAGTGCACTGCCACCAGGGTACAAACTGGTAGCATGTTTACCTCAAAGAAATGGGTTTCTGGTTGCGTCATCCACGTACCAGATGCAGACAAAATTTTGGGTCAGTCAACAATGCTATTGGTTCTGGCCAATCTTTCCGTTGGGACAACCACCGACTTGACTTACATGCAGAGGTGGCCCTAGGTCCCTATTGCCAGTGACACTGGGAAGCCACCCACTTCCATTTCTTTGGTCCCCAGATGGTCTTGAGGCCTGAGAGCTCTGTGTTTTGGATGTTTGATCCCCCATTTGCTGAGCAGCACATGGAATCGAGGGTTCGCACCCCCCTGCACCACACACACACCTCATTGAGTCAAAACCTTGAAGCTGGAATCCCTCTCAAGCTTGGGTCTTTACTTTTGCTCACCTAAAAAGGAAGAGGCTGGGAGGGAAGGGCTCATTTCCTCTGCAGGGCGTACGTGGAGAGCTGGAGCATGCACCAGACCACTCGTTTATTTGAAATTGCTCCACAGCGCAAGGCCCTCTAATCGATCATTCCTCTGCAAATGTCAATGGAGAAATGTGAGTTCCGTATTTATAGAGCCAGAAAAATGGGGGCTTGTCCCCCACCTCCCAGGTGTGTACTTATGCACTGATGAATGACCCCGAAGTGGGTTTGTTATAGAAAAGTGCGTGCCAAAGGCTCCTGCCTTTGCATCTGGAAACACAGTCTTACAATTAGGCCTCTGAGCCCGGAGGCCAGCACGCAGGCTTGGCGCTGGTTTCCTGGCTGTGACCATCACATCCTCAACCCAGGAACTTTGGAATTTGGATCCTCGTTGTGTCCACAGACCTGTACCCTGAGGTTGCTTTTTGTTCTATTTTGTTTTTGTGTATTTGGTTTTGGCTCTGGGGGTGGAGCTTTACAAATTTTGGAAGCCAATAAAATTCAGTTCAGGAGAACAAAACTCTCACCTTAATCTTGTTCTGTGAGGGGAGTCGTGAGAAATAAGGAGTTAACATTCAAAGACTCTCTGAAGTGGTTACAGGGGGAGTTGCTTGCAGACCTGGGGTGTCCAGATTGGATGAGCATGGCCCAGGAGCCCAGCCCTCTCCAGCTCCACCTCGGGGAACACGCAGGCCTGCTCCGCGACGTGACCTCTGACTGCCGACTCTCTGTCCCCTTTCCCTCTCCCCTCCAAACCAGCCTCTCCTTTCCTGCCCTTTAGACAATGGCACCCTTTGTTTTAAAAAGGTTGGTGAAATAGGAATCACACTTCCAAAGTGACATTTACAAAAAGGGACAGAAGTGAAAAATTAGGACTGGCTAAGTGAAAAATGGTGTGTCCTGCTGGAAGTCTTGCAGGTCTCTTTCCTCTTGAAGGGCGTCTCTGGGCCAGGCCTGAATGCAGGAACACCTGACTAATGGGTGCCTTGTGTTTTATGCACAGCTGGGGAAAAAACAGTGGCTGCGAAAGGGTTAAAAACCAGCTCTCTTGGTCAAGAGCCCCAAATGACAGGCACGTTCAGTTTCAGTTGGGAAGAAACACAAGTGTTTGGTTAGTAACTGGATATGGCTGGAGCTGGGTTTTGGCCTCCGGTCCCTCTGCAGGTTGAGAGTTGGGGATGGCCCAGTTCTTGCGGTTATTTGGAAGTGGAATCGGGGCAGAAGCCGGGGCGGGAGGCCCTGGAAGGCGGGCCTGGGGGTGCTACACACCCCTCCTTTACACAGGCATCTTAGTGAGTGGCACAGCAAAGACAAGAGTGGGAAAGTCTTGCTTCCAGCCCCTGTGTCCTTTCGGCAAAGTGCTGGACTGTATTAGAAAGCGGATTCAGGTAGATACGGATTCAGGGCTGGTTCAGCCTCTTCCTGGCTGAGTCCCTCCTGTTCATCTTTTCTTCCTCTCTGTCTAGATCCTTCATCTGAGAAATGGGGCTCAAAACTAGCTTTTTGGCTGGGTGGTTTTGTATTAAACGAGATGGTACGTATCAACCAGAGGTTAACACACTGAAAAAATGTTCATTCTTGCGATTCTCCCAGGAATTCTCCCAGGCTTGAGACCCTTCCTGCAGATGTAAATAAAGCCTCTGCAAAACCAAATGTGCACACTGAAGTCCTGCATGCTCTCAGACTCTCAGTGGAGGAACCCCACGTCCGTCCAAGAGGCATAGGGAGAATAAAAGAGCCTTTTCTGAGCAAAGGGGAACTCACCCCAGAGAAGCGCCAGTTAACGATGCCCCAAGCAGGTCTGTGAAGTTAGAGAGGCCTGGAGATTAGAAGGCCAGGAGGAAATAATGCTTTTCTTGTCTGGGCTGTGGTGGCAAAACGAGAGCAACAGCTGGCAGGCATATGCAGCCTGTTAGGGGCACGCTCCCATCAGACAGAAGGAAATCCTGCCCGGCGCTGGCAGGGCCGCAGCAGCCGCTGGGGAGCAGGCAGTCTGGGGGTCTTGGGGAATCAGAGCGATGGTTGCCAAGGCTCCGGGACCCGTATCCCCCCACAGCTGCCTGAGCAGGGGCCTTCCTCCCCAGCTGTTGGCCCCTACGGCCCTTCCCCTTCCCCAGGAGGTGTCAGATCCAACGATACTATCTACTATCGACAGAAACTCTGAGGAAGTCTGGGGTTTATTTTGCAACGACTTCAAAATGCCTATACATCCCCCCTCCTCCTCCGGCTGTGCCCGGATGGGCCACTCTGGCCCACTCCACAGTCTGGAATCCTTCTCCTCTGCCAGCTAGACAGTGAGAGGCCCTCTTCTTCCTCCTCCAACTTTTCCTTGGTTTTCCTTCACCCGCCAAAGGATCAAACTCCTGAGAAAGGGACCAGGGCCGCCTGCCATCCCCTCTTGGACCCTCGGCCTCTGGGCCATGTGACAAGATGCCCAGCATTAGCGTCTGTTAATTAATCGGAAAACTGGCTCCCTGTTGGCCCGTAGCTTTTTACAAACCTGAATTAAACGAAGTGTTTATGTGACAGATATGTGGGAGGGATTTCAGATATAATCACCATCAATCTGGCTGCAGCCAAAATAAATTCTGTGAAAAGTAAAACAAACTATTGCACAGACAAAGTAGGCCTTAGGGGTCTCCAGCAATAATCTGTGTTTTCTTATTTAGCCACGTCTAATATTTCTGCTCTCTTCAGTGGAGATAGGATCTCTGCATACAGGGCATTCTTGCTGCAGCTGACAGGGGTAGACACACGCTCCCTCCCGCTGAGTGGAGGGAAGAGGGGAAGGGATGTTGCATATTTACATTTAAATTCTTAGTTCAAATAAACCAGCTCTGGAGGGGCACAAGGTGGGGTGGGGGATGGGAGATGGGGGTGGGGGAAGGAACCCAGCTGTAAGGTGGAGGGCTTACTGCAGTCTCCTCTGCTCCAGCCAGCTTGGGTTCAGACCCTGGTCAGGGCAGGGAGCAGAAAATCAGACTGTGGCTCCCTCCAGAGCGGGCCTGGGCGAGGAGGCCTTCCGCGTGTGCACAAGGTGTGCAGTTTTTCCGGGTGCTCTGTCCTTCAGTTCTTTCAGCACTGCTGTGAGGAAAGGAAGTGAGGAAACTGAAGCTCTGACATAGCAACAACTCGCCCCGCTCTAAGACAGTGGCGTTAGGCTCTGACCCTACCTCTGAAAGCCCTCAGTCTCTCTTCTCTCTCTGCCTTGCTAAATAAAGACAAGCCAGGCTCAGCCAGTTCTCGAGGCAGAAGTCTCTGGCACCTGGGTCTGCCCTGCTGAGATACCCTCTCTGATAGCTGGGGCTGCTCCATGCTCTCCCCCTACCCACTCTCCCTCTTCCACTCAGCTTGTCCCCAGTCTCTAGACCAGGTATGGGTGAGGGAGGACATGCTGAGGGTCTCCAGACTAGCAGCTGCCTGTCCTGCTGCTCTGGGAGCTGGGTATAGCACGAGCCTTCTTCCTGAGCTCCAGCTCCTCTCCTTCGTGGGCCCTGCTCAGATGGCCAGCCTAGGACTCCAGCAGCCCCCTAACAGCAAAGACTCCGGCTTGCTCCATACAGATGCTCAAGGCTCTTGAAGTCAGAGCCTTGACTCCAGAGCCTCCTCCCACTGGCCCGTACCTGGGCTTGGCGTGCTTGCTGAGACTCCACAATTTTGGGAAAACCCAGGGCCAGGGCCAGGGGCTAAAGAAGCCATGCCCGTTGAACTCCTGCCTGCCCATCTGCTCCGAATCCCTGTGCCAGCTCCTGGGCTGTAACATCCGGAGATCTGGTCCCCTGTCCTTTCCCTCCCTCAGTACCTAGAATTGCCATGGGTAGCACTCTCCGTGCTATTCCTTACTGATTCTGAGAACCCCTTTTGAAATCTACCATAAGGGATGTTTTCTGTTTTGTTTTGTTTTTTTCCTTCATATCTGTGCCTCTATTCCTCTTAGTCAGAACCCATTGAGAGTCAAAAGGCCCATGCCCAGTGGGAAAAGACACTGCATCAGTGATTCAGGCCACAGCTGTTCCTTCTCCCCTTGACAAAAATAAGGTGGCAGAT
Organism: Anoura caudifer; assembly: GCA_004027475.1. Classification (NCBI taxonomy): domain Eukaryota; kingdom Metazoa; phylum Chordata; class Mammalia; order Chiroptera; family Phyllostomidae; genus Anoura; species Anoura caudifer. The sequence continues at coordinate 36,898 of PVKU01011643.1, read as the reverse complement.
TCTCCGCTTCCCAACCACCCTGCAGCACCAGAAAGAGGCAATTACATCACAGTTAAGCTTGCATACACTTGGGTAGACCAGAAAGAAGCCTCTCTATGAAATAAAAGTGTGTTTGTGACTTTGCAAATCCATTCATTCATTTACTCAGTAAAGTTTATTGAGGATCTACTAGGTGCCAGACACTCTTATAGGCCTCTGGGATATATCATTGAATTAAAAATTCCTGCATTCCTGGAGTTTATATTCTACTAGGTATACGCAGATGATAAATTGTAATCATAAATAATAAGAAAGGTATATAGTATGATAGAAGGCAAAAAAATGCCAATGAATAAAGCAGAGTAAGGTAAGAGCGATTGGAAATACTTACCTTCCAAGTGGGGGGTGAGTTACATGTTCAAATCAGGTGCTGGGGGTAGAACTTATGGAGAAGGTGATGTTTGCATGCAGACTTGAGGGACACAAGGAAGTTAGCTATCAGAGTATCTGGGGAAGGGTATTCCAGACAGAGAGAACTGTCAGTGCGAAGGCCCTGAGGCAGGATTCTGTTTGGCATGTTTAGGGAACAGCAAGAAGTCTAGAGTGGCCAGAGTGAAGAGAGCAATTGGAAAAGCAGAAGGATGTGAGGTCAGGAAGATGATGGGGGCCATGCAGAACCTTGCAAGCACCATAAAGACTGAAAATTTTTTTCTGTCCCTACTCAAGTAAATTCATAAAGGCCAGTCTCATTCATCAAGCTGGAGTACAAGAAATTCAAATATTTCTTGACTTTGTATGCCACATCCTGAGGCATATAGTGATCGGTAAGGCAGTATCTGCCTTCAAGAAGTTCAAGTATGCGCCCTAGTGATTGTGGCAGCATGATGCAGAGAGAAGAGCACTGGTCTAGGGGTTAGGAGACCTGGGTTCTTGTCCTGCCTTGCCATTTAATTTTGGCCATTTGCCAAACCTCAGCTTCCTGTCACTGGAAATAACTATCTATGCCCTGGCCACCTCCTGGTGCTAAGGTGATCAAATGAATTAAGGAATGTAAAGGCTCCTTGAAAATGGAAGAACCCTGTACAAACAGAGGAGGGGATTTGGGAATCCAGTTAACATGGTCACTGCCATGTGTCACTTTCCTTGGGACTCAGTTTGAGGTGTAATCTTTGCCATGCTCACTATTCTGTCTGCGACCTCTTTGGCACTCACTTCGCCTGGTGAGAGCCACCACTGCCATTCATTCAAGTTGATGCAAATCTCCAGCTTGAAAAATACATCCAGGGGTGTCCGCTTTGCAAAGGAAATTTACCCACTCCTTCTCTATTTCATGCTTCCCTGATCAGATAAAGCTGCATTCGGGGCTAACTTTTAAGTCAAGTATGCACAACCCCCACCAACAATAACAAAAACAGGCCCACAGGTTGCGGAGCACGGTGAGCCTTTAAAATGCATTCAGACAGTGTGAGGATATTAATAAGGAGGCACAGATCTCATTTCAGGCTACAAAGCAGATCCCGCAGTGGGACATGGAAATGCTGGGCACTTCGAGGTTAGCTTAAATTGAAGAGAGGAACTCGGCTGGAATACAGACGTGCCTGAGGCTGTGTCCCAGACACTGAGCATCCACCTCTAATGGCACAGTCTGTCAACTCAGCTCTGTTTGAGTGGAACTAGACACACAGTGATGGCCAGAAACAGCAGTTGACTAAAATAATGAAGCTACATGTAGACAGTGATGAAGGCAGAGAAAGATTGGGCTGGACAGGCCCTTTGGAAATCATCTTAAACACTCTTCATTTATTTTGCAGGTGAGGACACCAAGACCTGCAGGTCACATTGTGACTGGGATAATGATGGGACTAATGTCATGTTCACTGTGTGTGCCTTTGTCTCCTGTGGAGTTGCAGCAGCCTAAATGTCCTTAGCTATCCTTTTTCATGACGGTGGCCCTCTGGACGCAGGACTAGCCAAGTAGACACTTGGAGATTTGGGGGTTCAGTGACGGGGATGGACGTGTTGGTGACGATGGAAAGGGCACTGGATGAGGAATCCAAAGACCTGGCCCGAGGCCTGGCTCTGGTTTTACTCACCGGGTGACATTTATCTCACCATCTGTTTTCTCAACTGCAAAACAGGAGGCACAGCCAAGAGCACGCGTGTTAGAGGGCTCTGGACACCGGAGTGGTGCCCGTGGATGCTTGCGCTCTTATTTTCCGTCTCTCTTTTCCAGATTCCAACGTGTCATCTGGAGGACACAGTTCTGAGTTAGGGGCGAGTCTCTGAACAGGGGGCATGGGGAAGTCGGAGGTCCTCAAAGAGACCCTTGGCCCTCACGGCCACAGTATGCGGGGCTCTTCACCGTCAGTGCCCAGCTCACCCCCGCCACACCCCAGCCTTCTCATCAGTCCCCAGGTTTGCTCTTGAGTTTTGCGAATGTCTCTTCTTCACCTGGGGAACTTCTCCTGTCCTTTAAAATGACAGCATCACTCACTACCTCAATAGGACCATGCCTATCCCCTGCCCCGCGCCCCGCCCCCCCCCCCCACCCCGCCACCTGACAAATTAGTTGCTGTCTTCTCTGAGTGGTAGTGAGGAGAACAAACTCTAGAGCCAGACCTTGTGGGTTTAAATCCAGGTTCTACCACCTACTAGGAGCTTGCCTTAGACACAGAATTTAGCCTCTCCATGTCTCAGCTGCCTCATTTATACAATGGTGATAATAGAAGGGCTTTTCCATGAAATAAGTGAATTAATGCATGTCAAAGCATTTAGAACTATGCCAGGTTCATTGTAAATGCTACATAAATATTTATTACTGTTATTATCATCGCTGTTGTTAGAATACTTAATACATCATATGCAATGCAATGGATTGCATATCTGCCCCCCCCCCCACTCAGACTCTTAGAGCCAGACAGTGTCCTATTTTTGCGTTTTCTCAGTGCTAAACACCATGTCAGGAACATATGAAGTACTCAGTAAACACTTGTTGGATAAATGAGTGGGGATAGTCTGCATGGTCCTCTCTACAACATCATTCACATATTTTTTTCAGTAAACTTCATAGGACAAGCAGTCTTTCAACTATACCTCTATGGCCTTCATAGGAATTGTCTTGTGGTTTTAAAAAGACCCCAAGACTCATTTTTGTTTAATAACAAAAGGAAGCTGTCTTGGAATTTTAACCAGTAGAACTACAATGTGAGATCAAGCAAAGCTCATTGGGTAATAAATCTTCCCACTTGGAGTTGTGGTCCCAGCCACACCGTTCTTTCCATGGTTTGAAGAGCAGAGTCCAGAGCTGGGTTCGGTTTGAAGAGCAACTGAAATAAAAGAAGATCCCCACCAAAGTCTTTGGGATCCTATGGTGCGAAGGTGCGAAGGGGCACAAAAGACTTAGGCAAATGAACGCAGCCTCCAGAAGGGGACAGTGAGTTAAGGATATGCCGCATGACGGAGAGCTCAGGGCAGGACTGGGGTTGCAGTTTCCTGGAAGAAGTGGACTTTAAGCCACTGGTTCTCATTCCTGCTCTTCACACGGTTGTTGTGCTCAGTATCCTGAAACTGATGCCCATGAGACTATCTGCCCATCATTTTTTGCGAGAGTACTGGAGGAGAAAGGGCTGTCTCTTCCTATTGTACTCTTAATTTCCCCTGTCCGGTTGTATCCTTAAATACATCAAAATACAGTCCCTCCAAGGGGCTGTGGGGTAAAAATTCAACCACTGTATCTCTTTCTGATAGTTACTGGTGAAGATAATAATCTAATAAATGACAATATTTGACAATGTTTAGATATTAGCTAAGGCAATAATATAAACATATGTGTTTCTGAACATAATATGCATGTGCTTGTGGTTATATTAATATTGAAAGCATTTAAATTACGGGTGGGTGATCAGGAATATCAGCATACTCTTTCCACAACGGGATCCGCTGGGTGAGCTGAGTCAGGTCCCAGCATTCTTCCCCTCCCAGCCTGCACATGCTGCACCTCCCCTCACGGGGTGAAGTCATTTCCCCTCTCCCTGCACTTGGGCTAGCTCCTGATTTGCTTCGGCAGAGAGAATTCTACAGACACAATGCCATGCCAGTTCTGAGCTTTGTAAGAAGCCCTGAAGAGGCCTGATAGCATCCATTTTCACTCTCTTAGAGCCTTGAGTCATCACAGAAGGATATCTGACTCCCCGGGCGCAGAGGGGGACCCAGGCAACCCTCCACTCTCCCAACCTCTCCAGCCAGGGTGCTAGACATGGAAGAGTGAAGTCATCTTAGATCCTGCCATCCCAACGGAGATCCCCCCACCTTAACACCCCTTGGGAAGGAGAGAAGCTGTCTCCTGAGAACCCTGTCCACGTCACACGTCGGGAGCATGTGGCTGTCGTTTTGCGTCACTTCACCTGGGGAGGTGGTGCACCATTACACCGCAATCCATGCTTGAACCAAGGCATAGCACCAGTCTGCCCCTGTGGCTGCGATCTCTTCCCGTGTGATCTCTTCTTTGGATTAGGACAGGCTGGGGAAAAAACCTTGAGTTCCTCTCTTTCCCATCGCTCTTGGCGGATACTGCTGGGTGATACAACTTTCTTTGCCGTTCAGTCCAGGTACTGCCTTAAACCTTACTGCAGAGCTAGCGCTACACAACCACCAAGCCATTGATGGAGGTCTTTTCACCCAGGATGTTGGCCATTCTAGGATTACTCTTCATGTTCCCAGGGTCTCTGTCAACGAAGCAAAAGGGGAGTAGTGTACCCTACTAATTCATTAGCTCTTCCAAGAATCATGGAATAGCAAAGATAATAAAACTTCGTAAGTTATCTTACCTAGTGGTTCTGAACCCTGGCTGCAGTTTAAAAAGACCTGGGAAGCTTTAAGAATTAAACTGATGTCTGGGCCTGCCCTCCACCCTGCCGCAACCCCAGAAGTTCAGATTCAACTGGGCATCAGTATTTAAAAATCCAAGTATTCTTTAGTAGTGTGAAGGCATTCAGCTTCACAAGTTGGAGCCTCATGGGGTGGATTCCAGCTATCTGAGCCCTGTTGAAAGTTCTTGGGATATTATGGGGAAGCCTTGGGATATCAAAGACTCTGAACCCTGGAAAGTGGGGAGAATGTTCCTAAATGGACAGGGAGGGCTCATGTGGGGGAACAGGAGGGTACAGCAGTTATCCAGGCATTCAGCCAGTTCCTTGGTGGGAAGACAGACATCCCTTCCTTTCTGTCAGGAAAAGCTGGTCTGTGAAGGCAGGTTTTGAAATATGGGTGCAGATGTGAGTGGAAGGTATAGTCCACGCTTTGAGGTTTTTCCTGTGGAGAATTTCTTAAACCTCAGACCTGACTGTCAAGAATTGAGACGAAGTACGAAGCGCACGAGAGATGTGTTTGACGCAACAGGGTCAGAAAAGTTCAAGGCTCTTTCTTTCTTGGCACATTCGGCGGGAATGCTAAAACACAAGGTGACCAGAAACCTTATGACAGTAAAATGTCAAGGCCTCATTTTTTTGGTAAAATATGACATGCTGTCAGGTATATGAGTTGGTAGCATTGGTGCGAATGTATAATAAATCTCACCTCTTTACCGAAATCTGAAGAGGTTTCAGTGAGTGAGATACAATTGCTTTCAATCACCTCTCATGAAAGGGGTTGGATATGTTCAAACTGGCACCACAATTAAAGTGCCATGGGATATTTTAAAGAAATCTTCCTGAAATATCTCTCCTCCTGCCCATGCTGAGGCCTTTCTGGAGAAAAGCACATTTACCCACTTTTGCTTTGACCCGAACTTTGTAGCTTGAAGAAAAGTTACAGATTTTAGGGGTAGCAGAAAAATTGTCTTACAGTTGAAAACGCCACAGATGATGAATGACATTGAATTTGCAAAGAGGAACTAACGTTCTCCTCACAGCCTCAGCCAGAAGGAGTGGCTTCTCAAGAGCCCATTTTTGCAGGTGAAGGAACTGCCCGGAGACCCCTCTCCTCACACCGGAAGGCATCTTGAGCTCCTGTCTCTACAGACACGGTGAGGAATCGTCTTTGCCTGACTTTTTCTTTCTTCAGATCTTTTTAAAAATCACTTTTAGTTTTTGCCTTATACACTAATCACTGTGTTTATCCTATAATCATGGGCAAAAACAGGAGGGGGATCATTTCTCAAGCAAATACCCCCACCTGCTGACAGTCGGAGGCCCTCCGCGGTGGCCCCTGGCCTGCTGGCTCCATCCCACCTGCTCCAGTTCGTCCCATGCTCTCAGGTTTAATGGTCAGAAGCTCGGCTCTGCACAGGCCACTGCTGCACTTAAAATTTTTAGGGGATTTCCTTTTTCTTACAGAACAAAACTCAAACCCCTTAGCCTGGTCTTCAAGATCCTCTGCAATTAATGCAGTGTTCTCTCCAGCACTCACCTCACTCGAAACCTGGGAGCCAGCCTTGCTCCTTTGCTCTCTCAGTTCCCGGGTCTGGCACCTTGACTTCGATCCTGCCAGCAGTGTCCTCCTCCCCTGGTGCAGTTCCTCCAAGGTCCAGCTCCCTTCCACCTCCTCTGGGGACCTTCTCCTGGGGTTCCTCCAACTCCCTTGAGCTTCAGGGGGGAATTCTTTGCTACTTAGTGAAGACACACTAAGTGTGTCTTCTAACACGTTTTTTTTTTTTTTTTCATGTATGCCTTACATTCCTCTGCAGATGGTAAGATTTTAATCAACAAATATTTACTGTGCACTAACCACATGTGAGGCCCTGGGCTCCATGCAGGAATGCTGCGGTGAATGAGATAGATGAGGTCCCTGCCCTACAGAGCTTATAATCTAGCGAGGAGCAATAACCATTCAGGGTGCCGCATGTGATTTGGGGGGACAGTCCTGGGCGCCATGGGAGAAGCACTTCAGGATCACTCTCAGACTTTGATCTCCCTCTGTGAGACCAGCAATAGGGAATTTTCACTTTCTCATATGATAAAAATCTGGAGATAGCTGATTCCAGGGTTGACTCATTCAGAGTTTGATCATGTCAGGGCTTTTGGTCATGTCTGCAGGGGCCCTTGGTTTTCCCTTTATTTTGTGAGATGGCTTCTAGAGCTCCAAATAGCATATCCTCCCATGGCAGAAAGGCAGAGCAGGTGGAAGAGGCTAGGGCCTCTTCCAGATATCTCTCTTTTTATCATGTGTGACATCTTTCTCAGCTTCCTCCTGTAGTCTCCACTCTAATACCATTCATGTGAACTGGGTCACATGCCTACTTTTCTTCTCTATTTCTTTTCTCTTTTAAAAATATTGATTATACTATTACAGTTGTTCCTATTTTTCCCCTTCTGTCCCCCTCTGCCCCCTACCCACCTTCCTTCTAGCAATCCCCCCCCTTAGCTCATGCCCGTGGGACATGGATGTAAGTTCTTTGGCTTCTCCATTTCTTACATTATTCTTGACATCCCTCTGTCTATTTTGTACCTACTAATTATGCTTCTTGATCTTTGCACATTTTCCCCCATTCTCTCTCTTCCCCCTCCCAGCTGATAACCCTCTAAATGACATCCATATCTATGATTCTGTTCCTGTTCCGGTTGTTTGCTTAGTTTGTTTTTTTAGAAGCAGTTGTTGACAGTTGTGAATTTGTTGCCCTTTTGATGTTCATAATTTTGATCTTTTTTAAAAAATAAGTCCCTTTAACATTTCATGTAATAACAGCTTGGTAATGATGAACTACTTTAGCTTTACCATGTCTGGAAAGCATTTTACTGCCCTTCCATTCTAAATGATAGCTTTGCTGGATAGAGTAATCTAGGTTGTAGGTCCTTGCTTTTCATCACTTTGAATACTTCTTGCCAGTCCCTTCTTACCTGTGAAGTTTCTTTTGAGAAATCAGCTGACAGTCTTATGGGAACTCCTTTGTAGGCAACTCTCTGCTTTTCTCTTGCTGCTTTTAAGATTCTCTCGTTATCTTTAACCTGTGGCATTTTAATTATGATGTGTCTTGGTGTGGTCCTCTTTGGGTCCAACTTGTTTGGGACTCTGTGCTTCCTAGACTTGTATATCTATTTCCTTCCCCAAATTAAGGAAAATTTCTTTCATTATTTTTTCAAGTAAGTTTTCATTTTCTTGCTCTTCCTCTTCTCCTTCTGGACCCTCTATGATTTGGTTGTTGGTACATTTAAAGTTGTCCCACAGGTTCCTAAGCCTCTCCTCATTTTTTAAAATTCATTTTTCTTCCTGCGATTCCGATTGAATGCTTTTTCCTTCCTTGTGTTCCAAATCATTGATTTAATTCTCAGCTTCATCCTCTTCACTGTTGGTTCTCCATAGAGTTTTCATTTCACTTAGTGTAACTTTCATTTCTTCCCTTATGTTTTTGCTATGCTCAGTGAGTTATTTGAGCATCCTGATCACCAGTATCAGCATCTAGTAGGTTGGTTATCTCTGTTTCGTAGTTCTTTTTCTGGGGTTTTGTTCTGTTCTTTCATTTGGGCCATATTTCTTTGTCTCCTCAATTCAGCAGCCTCCCTGTGTTTGTTTCTGTGTATTAAGTAGAGCTACTTTGACTCCCTGTCTTAGAAAAGGCACCTGTAAATTGTGTGGGGCAGAGCCTTAGGTAACTGCCAGGGCGGGGCAACCCACTTCACTGCTTTGTGACTCTCTGTGGGGTACAGCTTGGAGAGGGGACAATGTCGCTGCCTGCTTTCTGGAGGTTTTCCCAGCAGTTACCTCATTTTGAGTCACTTCACCCACTTCCTGTATGCAACTGGGGCCCTTCCAGCTGTTGCCCTGGTGGTGAATTCCAGAATGGATGGATTTGCATACATTCTAAATCTGTGTGTGTGGGCCCTTTAAATGGACTCCCCTAAAAATCCAGCAGTTTCTTCTGCTACCTCAGCCCTTCACTGGTTTTCACAGCCAGAAGTTATGGAGATTTATCTTCCTAGCCCTGGAACCCTGGGTTGTGCAATCTGGCCTGGAGCTGGGATCACTGGTTCCCAAGAAAGCCCTTCCAATTTTTATTTACTGCACATGAATGTGGGGCCACCTATTCTGCTGCCATGCTGCCACCTCTCCATGCCACACTGTGTCTCTGCACCTCTCCCATCTCCATGACCACACCCCTCCTACCCATCTGCATGATGGCTTCTTTAAAGCCTTGGTTGTTGGACTTCCATAGAGCTTGATTTTCTGACAGTTCTGGGTTTTATTTGTTTTGAGATGTAGTTGTAAGTCTCTCTGTGGTTGCACAAGGTGGTGAAGTGGGTCTAACTATGCCTCCATCTTGGCCAAAAGTCCCACATACCTACTTTTGAACCAATCACTGGCAGAGGGGAATCAGATTTCCATGATTAACTTAAACCAAACATGACTCATCTGCTGCAACTGGATGAAGGCCCTATCTTCCCTAAAGGCATTGTCACCCAATACTTCACTGATATTAGAGTTTTCTTAGCAAGGAAGAGGGAAAAGATTACTGTTGGGGCAACAACCAACAGTGTCTGCCACATAGCATCTCCTAAATAAACTGACTCAAACCCCTACACTAAAGGCCAGCAGATGAAAGGCATGCTTATTTTCAGGCATAAAAACTATTTACATCTATTTTCACTACCACATGCAATATATTTGTCTTTCAATGAAGTTGTGAAACATACAAATAAGCAAGTTAAACGCCACACTGTCAAGAGTCAAGAGTCAAGGCAATCAACCTAATCAGATTCAGATATAATACAGCTACTGGAATAATCAGAAAATTTTAAATAACTATGGTTTATATGTCAGACTGTAATGGAAAAGATGCACAATAGCAGATGGGTAATTTTCTTAGATTGAAATGATAAGAAAGAATCAAATGGAAATGAGAGACACAGTAACAGACATGATGAATGCTCATACTAAGCTCATTAGTAAACTTGATACAGTCAAGGAAAGAATCGTTGAACATGAAAATCTACAGGAAATTACCCAAAGTAGAGCACGTGCACACATATGTGTACACACACACGAAAAACTGAAAGAAAAACTGAACAGTGCGTGCAAAATCTGTGGGGCAATATCAGATAGTGTAACATACATGTGAATTACAATTCCAGGAAGAGAAGAAAGAAAAAGGCAGAAAAATATTTTAAAAAATTGTGACAGAATTTTCCAAAGTTAATTTTAAAGTTTGGGGAACACCAAGTGGAATAAATACAAAAACAAGCAAAACATGTCATATACAAAGTCTTGAAAGCTAAGGATAAAGACAAAAGCTTGAAAACAGTGAAGAGGGCAGAAAAATGACATTATATACAGAGGAATAAAGATTAAATATTGCACTGACCAGTGTAGCTCAGTTGGTTAGGCATCATCCTACAGAGCAAAAGGTCAGCAGTCTGATTCCCAGTCCAAGCACATGCCTGGGAATGTGGTTCCAGATTGTAGCCCGGTCTCTGGTCATGGCGTGTATGAGAAGTAACTGATTGATGTTCCCCTCCCTCTCTTTCTCCCTCCCTTCTCCTCTCTCTAAGAATGAATAAATAACATCTTTTTAAAAGGATTAAAATATTAAAGCAAATATATTGCTGGAAACTATGTAAGCCAGAAGATGATGGAGTACAGCATGGGGGGGGGGGTGCGGCAGGCAATGCATCAACCAGAGTTTTATACCCAGTGAAAATATCTTTCAAAAGCAGAGGAAAAAGATGAGACTTCCTCAGACAAACAAGTATTGTTGACTACAAGTGAGATACAGGACTGGGGTTCCACTATTGTTTAATATATTACCAATAAGCAGTGAAGGTGACTTTTTACTTACTTGTAATTTGTCTTATTTGAATTGCCAATTCATATCTTTCCCCACTTTTCCAATACTCTTAGGCTGTCTTTTTCTATAGGACTTCTTAAATATTTTGAGTACCAATCCTTTGTTATAAGGTCCTCAAATAAAGTCATTTCATTCAATGTCATTTTGTTATAACATTGATGAGATACCTTAGGAACTTAACTCTTGTTTATATAAATTGGCCCATGGTAAAATTGTTTTTGTTATATGTTGTTTTACTTAAGTCACCAAACTGATTGACAGTGGTAAGTGAGGACTTACTGTATATATAGCAAATATCTTTTCATGATCTGTTACTTGTCGTTTAGTATGTTCGTGGTGACTTCTGTTGACAGAATTTTACAATTTCACAAAATTAAATAATCATTTTTTCCTTTATAGTTTTTCATAGACATTCCCTATGTCATATTCCCCAAGATTTTCTTCTAAGGTTTACAGTTTTGTGTACACTTAGGTCTTTAATTCTTTTGGAACTTTTATTTTTGAATAGTGAACAGTAGTGATGTAAATTAATTTTTCCCAAATGGTCAGTAAATTACTCCAATATTATTCCTTGAATAGTTAGTCCAGCCTTTCACTATCAATTTGAAATGCCACATTTATCAGAGAAAACATTCCCATATATTCATGGCTTAGCTGCTAGATCCCCTTCTGTCCTATTAAACTGTTTTGCACCAATGTCACAATGTTTTATTTTCTCTAGTTTTGTATTATGTCTTGACATGGTGACAGGCAATGGCCAAGATTTCTCTGTTCAGCTCCTCATGATAAATAAATGACATACCCACCTAGAATTTTGAAAAAGGAGCTCTAGAAGAGAGAACGTGCTCTTCCACATTTCTGAAGTAGTCCAGCAGAGAATGCACTTTAGGTTGAATTTAATAAGCACGTGGTACCCATGGCCTGTCATATTGTCTTAGAATAACCAAGCATGTTTGATGACTGATTATTATCATTTAATCTGTATTTAGTTCAGCATATGCCATTACGGCAGTATAGCAAGAAATTGAGCCTGATAATAGGTCTGGATATTGTGGCTTACCAAAAGTGGTTTGGTAAAACCATTCTGGAGTGTTGAAGCATCATGGCTGTGACCTCCAAAAAAACACTGCTGAGGACTTCCCGTCACCCAGTAGTTTCCCCTGGCAGGCTGACCATGGCCTGCACGGAAGCCTGTTGCTTACAGTGGGATTAAGGTAAATCCAAGAAGCTATGCTCCCCAAGCTGCCTGATGCAGTCTCTTATCCTTCAGGGCCATTGCAATGACATGCAAGCCATGGACTCTGTGTGCCTGAGTGTCCCTTCTTACTTGTTTTTAAGCCTCACCTCTATGGCACTACTTCAGAAATTTAGAACAGCCTGCACTCTCCTTTCAAACTTCTCTTTGAAAATTGCCTTGGATATTCTTCCACATTCTCTCTTCTAGAAGAATTTTAGAATCAGTTTGTAAGTTCTTTGGAAAATCCCACTGGGCATTTGATTGTGATTTCACTGAATTTATAGATTGATTTACAGGAGAATGAGCATCTTTATGGTGCCAAGTCTTTCCAACCAGATACATGAACATTTTCTTGATTTATTTGGGTTTTCTTTTATGTCCTTTGGTAAAATTTTTATCATTTTTATGTAGATCTTGCAGATTTTTAGTTTATTTTTAGTTATTTTGAAGTTTTGTGGCTTTTGTGAATAGGATCATTTTTCATAACATTTTGCAATAGTTATTGTAGAGCAGAAGCAAGCTATTGTTTTCATGTTAATATTATGCTTGGCCTCGGACTGGACTCTGTGAGTTCCGATAGTTTACTTCTTGTTCTCTTAGATTTTCTAGATGCACAGTTGCGTCATCTGCAAATACTGGCAGTTTTGCTTCTTCCTTTCAAATGTTTATGTCATTTTTTTGTGTGTCATTTAATTAGCTAGGACTTCCAGGTCAATATGAAATAGTTGTAGGCATCTTTATCTTATTCTTAATATCAATATGAATAATACTCTTATTTCATCATTAGGTATATTTGCTCTAGGTTTCTCGTTGACATTCTTTATCAAGAAAAGGAAATTTTCTTCTGTTTCCAACTTGCTAAGACTTTCTTTGGAAATGAGTGTTAAATTTCATGCACTAATTTTTCTGCATCTGTTGAGATAATTATAGAATTTTTTCCTAGTCTATTAATTTAACAATATTTTGAAATGTTGATCCAACATTGCATCTGAGGGATTAAATCTATGTGATTTTTCCCAGTTGTGCTAATAATGCTTTTAGTTTGTTTATCCATACTTAAACGGAGCAAGCAGTCTTCATTTGACTGAACACTGACAGTTTCAAAGGTCTCCCCTGCCTTCACTGTTTCATTATTTTTGTCTGTAGTGGGCAGATGGAGCCTGTGGTGATCTTCTTCAAAGGTTTCACTGCAGATTGTTTAGGGGAAACTAAGGATATTTGGGACAAATTCTTAACCTCTAAAAGCTGGCATCATAGAGGACAACCAGGGCATACCAGCTGGTGATTGGTGCCTGTCAGAAACACAGTCCTACATCTGAGGTGGGCAAAGGGGTTGGGAAAGGGACAACGCATGCCCCACGATGACATTGTATACGTACAGTTCACCTTTGCATATGGAAACATGGAAAAGTACAAATGATTACATAAGAGTAGAAAAGATATACCTTCTGAGCCCTGGCTGGTGTAGCTCAGTGGCTTGATCGCGGGCCTGTGAACCAAAGGATCGTGGTTCGATTCCCAGTCAGGGCACATGCCTGGGTTGCAGGACAGTTCCCAGCAGGGGACCATTGAGCGGCAACCACACATTGATATTTCTCTCCCTCTCTCCCTCCCTTCCCATCTAAAAGATAAATAAATAAAGTGTTTAAAAAAAGATATACCTTCTGGGAGTCACTCAATCAAAAATTCTAGATACAGATAGGAGGCTAATGGTCTTTTGGTTTCCATGGCAACTAGAGGTGGATTTATCATGATGTTAATGACACAGGCTTCAGGGACTATGACTTAAAGGAGCCCTTTCCATGGGTCCTGCTCCTAATTTGGTGTTTGTAATTGCCTTCTTTCTTTAAGGAGAGGCCCCAAATTCCGTAAGGCTTGGACCTCACAAAACCTGGGTCCATCCCCCTCAAACCCCAGGCATGGATTTGTACATCAGCCACCAAGCCTGGACCCAGTGTTCTGGCAACTTTGATAATTCTCTCAGCTTAGCAATGAGAGTGGGTGGCAGATTAAATTACCCTGTTGCTTCCCAGCTGGGCTAGGAGAACTGTGGCCTGACCTTGAAGCTGGCGGGTGTCACATGGACAGAGTGTCCAGCTATCTCACACTTTTCTCTCTGTGGGGGCACGTGACCAAATCCATTATTAACGCCGAGCTGATCTAGTTACCTTGATTGACACTAAGTGATTTCAGCCTGGGCTGTATTTGCCTTTGTGGGAAAAATGACTGCCGCAGAGCTGAAAGGTTATTTCCCTCTTCAAACACATTTGGGGTTGTCACTGCAGAGTTACGCGCCCTGACATCAAAATCGGGCCCACGGGCTTTGGAAGACAGCAAATGACATCATGGGCAAAAAATGGTGCCAGCTTCGTTTTGTTTTTCCCTTCTCCTTCTGAACTCTGACAGAGAAGTAGTTTGTCTAGAATTTGCAAGGCTTCCAGGTGACAAAAGGAAGAATTGGCAGTAGCCATAGTTATTTGGCGCACATGAAAATAGTTTTCAGGACATGCTTCTTTGTTCTCCTGGTTCCTCTTCGTTATTGTTACGCTGAATTATTCTTTTTAATTTATTAGGGGTTGGTGTCTAATAAGATTAACAAATCATTAATCAGTTACTGAGTACAAATTTAACCTCTTACTACCATATGATATTTCGTAATACTACACTTACTTTTATTTATAGAATCAAAAAGGTAAATATTACCTACAAGAAACTCCATCCTTAACTCTGGTACCCTTTCCCATGGTTGCTAAGCATATAAGACAAGTCTGAGAAAGACCTAATGTTTCGTTTTAAATGTCACATTATATAAATTCTGAACGCATGTAAGAAACATCAAACCCAGCAATACAGGTAAAAATAGGATAGTACTAGTCCATAAACTTCAATTAGGAAATTTAAATTAGATTGAAGGTGAAATTCTAGCCTAAAGATACCAAATAGAATTATAGTGGCTTAAAGTGAACTATATTGCCCTGCCTAATAGGATTTGGTTATTTTGGATGAAATAAAAGTTAATAAATTTAACAAGGAGTTGTGTTAGTGGGTGGATCCTCTGGACCTGGGAATTAAGAAGAGGAGTGTTAGGAAAAAAAAAAACAACAACACCACTCCACTCTTTTTCAGTGTTCTTGTTACAGTACATGCATCTGGTTCCCTCTTTGCTGTTGGCGTGGAGAGGAGGGACCTTATTGCAGGGTCCACAGCCAGGGGGCTTTGGGGCCAAGAAGTGATAAAGATTCCCACAAGGACCCATCTGTAGAAATGGTTCTTATACAAGACTGAGTCAGAGCAGGCGGGAGGCAGAGCTACTGTTTCACGTCAAATCACAAAGTCATAACTACCAAATCTGCTCCTCCCCTCTTGGATGTCTGCCTCCTCTCTGGGGTGATGACAATGGGAAGGGCTGGCTTCCCCTGGACAGAGACTAGGAGGGAGTGTCCACTGACCTAAGGGAACTATGTCATGAAGACATGGTTTCTTTTACATAGAGAGCCATATAAAAGCACATGTAAACAAGCATTTTTTATTTGAACACTAAATTTCATTGCTTCAGAGCATGTGTTTTGTTACACCAGTGACTAATGCCTTTTAAAAGTGAGATTCTGAAATGCCATTCTGCGTATGTAATGAGATAAGGGGCTTTTAGAACATTGTTCTGGTGCGAACCCCAGTAATAACAGCTGATTAACAAGACAACTTGAGGTGCCAAAAATACTTTCTGCAGAGCCCTCTATTAAGAGGAAAAAAGGTCGGGTTTTTGCCTTTAATGTTATCCAAATGTTTTATGTCTGAGAAAACTCTGTAACTAGGCTTCAAAGTCATCAGTTTGCAAAAATTGGTGTGCAAAAATCCTTGTTTGCATGTAGAAGCCCTGACTGATCACTGTTTTTCTGTCTAATGGGGTCAGTAGGAGAGTGATTTATTCAGGGACATCTAGTTGAAAATAAATTTATCAATGAGAGATAGAGGAGGAATAAAAGTTAATAAACACACCCAGAGCTGCTTATTGCCTAAGGGAAAAACGAAGTGTCCTTATTTCAGCACTGACTGTCTCAGGAAGTCTTGGTTGTGACCCATGGTCACGATTTGCCTTTTGTGGGAAAGCGCTTTTCAACAGCAAATGACATCCCAGATGGGGATGGTGGCTGCTACGATGATGAGGATGGTGGTTGCATGGACAGGAGTACATTTGTTCACAGGGACAACGGACAAAGCTGATGAGGCAGAGTAAACAGACACTTTCAGAAAGGAAAAAAATCACTCTTGAAACAACAAATGAGGTTGAAAATGAATATCTTCCCAGGTTGGTGATTTCCTTGCACTGTGAAGAAAATACGGGCAGACGAGTCCCTGGCGATGGGCACCTGGAGTCGCAGGGGTCCGCTGTGTCGGGCTCCGGGGGGCCCCAGAACCCGGCCTCTTTCAGAGATGGGTGTCAGAGCATTTTCCTTGGCTTTGGACTTGGGCAATCAGGGAAAATCTTCCCTTTTTCAGATCACACAAGGACCCTAATGTCTGCAGGGTGAGTACATTGAAAAAGAAAAGTGCTTAGTTCTCATGGTCACGAAGCAAACCCCGCACTGGTTCTGTGGGGAAGTTGATGTCATTCAGGGCAACCGTGGTCTCCCCAGATTGTTTCCTGTCTCTGAGCTGAAGTGATCACAGGCCTGATCGGTGTTCTATCCGGAAGCAAAACTAACTGATGGTTTATTGTTAGGGGGGAAGTTCATGGGCTTTGAAAGTTGACAGCCTCAAGTTTGATTCTCGGTTCTTCAACTCACTAACTGGGTAACTTTGGGCACATTTGCCTCAGTTTCCTCACTTGTAAGTGGGGAAGATGGTGTACTTTCTTATCCCAATAATGTGAAGATTAAATGGGACAATATGTGGAAATCCCCCAGCACATAGTAGGTACCCAATAGATGCCCCTCTAAACCTCTTTTGGGAAGGCCTTTCCTGCTTAGATTGATTCAAACTTTCTGAAGGCGGAGGGCTCTTGGTAGTTGTTATTAACTCATGATTTCGAGAGGCAAAGCATTCCCTGAGCCCCATAGATGCCAGCCCAGAGAAGGCCACCTGTTCTGCCTGAACAGCAGGTGGGCTCTGGCTTAGACCTCGTGCTGGCTCTACCAGACAGTCCAAGAAACAGTGATTAGTGAAGACAAGTAAGGAACTTGGCCTGGTCGAATTCAGGGTCACTCATTAATGCAACAAACATTCTTTGCACATTATAGGTTTTGCTGTACTAAAGAACCCATTGTTCACATCAAGGTACTGATCCAGAGGCCCAGGGATGGGTTTCCAAGAGTAGGTGAATCTCCTGAAACTGTGTGCCGAACAGCACGTGCATGTGTCTGTGCCCTTCTGGGGAGAACATCCAGCACTTTCATGAGCTTCCCAGAAACTGAGGGACCTCCTTCTGGATGTGAACTGGATGCTCTCCCTGTACTCGGCTGGGGCCCATAGGAATGAGTCTTGGCTCCAGAGTCCCTCCTAGGACCCTGGACATATAAAATATCATGACCGGGGGTGTGCTCGCCATTCCCCAGAAGCCTGTGCCAGTCACTGAGCACTGAGCAGTATTTGCTGGACCGCCTTCCAACCACTGCTCCCTGGACCCTCACTTGGTCACAGGCTGGTCTGCTTCCAGCTAAAGATAAATCACTGTCCAAACACCTAGAACTAAGCCACAGTCTGGGCTAAAGCCATGGAACAAACGTGGAGCTTGGCCATGGAGGGTGGTGCTCTGGGCTGTGCCTGGTGTCTGCTCTGCTGTTGGGGCGTGAATGCCTGGCTGCAGGGCCCTCTCCCTCCCTCATTAGTCACCCTGCACAGTGCCTGGTACCTAGGAGGTGCTTAGCTCATGCTCTCATGCTCACGGAGTTGAGGTGAAAACGGATAGCTAAGCCTATGCCCAGGCTAGGAGAGGAAATCATACCATGTAAATAACCATAGTGCAAGGTAGAAAGGGATCCATTCCATGAGAGGATTGCAGGTCCAGGGTTCAGGACTGCAGCACAGAGGCTGACAGGTGATCCTCAATTTAAGGGCTGAGTGGGTTGTCGGGAATCAGAGAAGTCTTTTCAGAGGAGGGGCCTTAGAGGTGGGGCTTGAAGGAATGGTGGAAGGTAGTCATGGGGATATGCAGACAAAGGGCATTTCAGGGAGGGAAGTGACTTGAGCAGGAGAACACAGGACAGGTTGGTTCAGGGCAAGGGCAAGCAGCTTGGTAAGTCTGGCACCAAGAGCGCCTGGAAGGGAGCAGCCGAATGGGTTGGATGGAAAGGCCCACTGCTCTGTGCCTTCTTCACTCACGATTGAGCAATGGGCCTGACTGCCCCCTTTAGCCGGTCCATTGAGCTGCAGCTGGGCACAGCTCCTGTGGGCTCACTGGCCAAGGCCAAATAGCTGCGCTGGGTTATGCACATCACTGGTCTCAGTGGAAGGTGCTCCTGCCTGCTGGCTCTCAGAGCTCCCATAGATCACTATCAAAGGCAGGCAGGGAGCAGATCTATAATTACTGAGGCAGCTGATACTCGTTCCCAGGAGATCACGTTTCACCTTATAACGTCGTCGTTTGTAAGCACTGTTCATCTCTGGTAATGAAATGAAGTGGGGCAATGTTCTTGAGTTTGAGATAGGATTTTTTCTCTCTCTCCTCTCATTCCACCCTTCTCACCTCTCTCCTCCAAATTTCAGCTTATCTGACTCCAGCTGGTCTCTGGCATTATGTTATAACTCCTCACCACAGAGAGAAGATCCTGGGAGGCAATAAACACTGGGATTGTTGCTTAGTAGATTCCATGAGACTCCAATCTCCTTTAAAAATGAGTTTGACTATTTCACTTCCTCCAGGCAGCCTTCCTGGATTGCCATTCCTAAAGACTTTTATTTCTTTACTATGGCCTTACTATTGTACAGATAACTGTCTTCTCTTGTAGCTGGTCCTAAAGGAACATTGTGAATATCTCAGGCCATAGATGCTTTAAAGCATCAACTTTCTGAAAGCATCAACTTTTGAATTATGAGCATATAGGAAAAATAAGAGTAAAAAGTCCTTCTTTCATACTAAGGACGAGAGGGGCAGGGATCCTGATGCCTCCTCTCTGTTTCTGTTTGGTGACTGTCTCTTCCATCAGCCTGGGTGTTTGAGCCTTCTCTCTCTGTCGGAGTACTTACCAGGGCTTGCTGTGAGGAAGGGTGAACTGCGCAGTAGGTGGTGAGTGCGAGGTATGCGGCCCAAGCCGCTCAGCCCACATCCCCATCACTGATTAAGGCAGAGGGTAGTGCAGGGATTTGTAGCCTGAAAGTCCCGGGGACCCTTTGTCTGGGTGGTCAGTGCCTACTACTGTCCTCAGCTCAGAGGGCACAGTCACTAAGGGAAGGCTTGGGACCTTCCCCGTGCATGGCCCTTGGAGAACAGTGGAGTCAGGAGAGCACTGGCAGGCAGTGATGCAGACAGTGCACCTGGGCCCCCCATCCCTCCGTGTGCTCCTGTCCCAGGCCCTCTGTGCCCATACCATACCGGCGAGGAGGCAAAGAATGTTCCAGGTGAGGGGAAGGGCTACGCAAAGGCAGAGAGGCAGTGTGAGCACATTGTCAGCTAAATATTTTTTATCAAAAGTTGAAATAGTAATTGCAAAAATGTGTAATTTCTGGCACATTGAAAATTTGATAGTTATAGACCTACAACATCACTCTTTTAAATGTATCCAGTGGAATATAAATACTATAGCCATTTGACACTCATCACCATCTGTTTACAAAGTATACGAACAAGCTCTTCTTTGCCATCAGCACAACATCTTATATTGTGCCTATTTCTCCTTGAATCTGCGTTTTCATTCCACTTCTCCCATAGTTTTATCCTGCTGTATTTTTATGCTTATTATACTCTCTGCAGTAAAAATGTATGTATATGTCAAAAATCACTTTAAGAATCTCCTGTGATTGCAAGCTTTAAGTGTTAAAAACATTTCTAGATTATTCATTAAAGTAATTTTTATTATACAATTCGTCAAATATCAGAAATATAATACATATTTTAATAAATACTTAACAAACATACATTGTTACTGGAAATGCATCTCTTCATGACATGAATGAGTATTATTTTTAAATGAGACAGTGTTTATCTTCACTTCTATTCCTATTTTCCCTTCCTTGCCGATATACATGCTGAGAAAACATGTGCACGAAGATGTGTTGGGAGTAGAGAGAGTTTTGTGATAACAGCAATACTCAGCTCTTTGAATTCCTTCCCACTTACATGCCAAAAACACATGGTGATCTATCATCAAAAATTATTTTTAATGACCTATCAGCTGACAATTCAGTTAGGTCCTCCTTCAATACAGAATGAATTCGAAGAATGGAGATCAACTCACTGGGAAATTCTGTGCTTGGTTGTTGTGTTCATTCAGTTTCTCAGTCTCTGGAAAGTTTATCAAAAGGGCTCTACTCTGACTTATGGGATGACTATGAATTATATTCCTGTACTTTTTCACACAAAATTGTTTGATGTGCTCTAAAAGGTTTAGGATAACAAACATGTTAATCTTAATATATCTCACTAATACAGAATTTTTAAATAAAAAGTACATACATAGATATAGCTCTCTGTATAAATACACACGTATACATACACTCTTTGAGCTGCAGGTTTAGCTCATTCAGTTTATGGATTTAATTTAATTAGTAATATGCAGAAAACTGGTAGTAATGTAAGTAACCCTTGTCCATGCAAATGGGGAAAGGAAAGGGAATTAGCGAGGCCAGAGGGAGGTCCGAGTGTCGTGGGGGTACAGCGTTCCCCAACAGAGTGCTCACGGGATCCTACCTTTCCCAAACAACTACTTTTCTGAGGACTGGCCCCATGCCTAGTGGAATTCTTGATTTTTCTGCAGAATCTTGATTGTCACTCTTAAATGGTATACGGTGTCTTACTGTAGCTTAAGCATTTGCCAAGGTGTACAAGAAGAAAAAGTGTTCCTGGGATGTTGATGTTTTAATCGCTGCTCCAGACTGGTTCTGGGAACTGAGAGGCACCATCTGCAAAAGGCTTTTGGAGGAAATGGTTTGGGAAGAGGGGTGGGTGGAGTTGACAGGGAGAAGAATATGTCCCCAGACCCATTAGCACAGTTCAGTCTGCCGTACCTCTAGCCCGTGCAGCCACTTTGAGGAGAAAACCATTTTGTGGTGTCTTCTCCAAGCCTAGGGACTTTAACTTCATTTCCAGGTCCATCCTTGCCATTCCTTCCCTGATTTATGTTGGCTTTTTGGCTGTCCTAACAGGAAAATCTGGTCCCCTTTAGAACAAAGCGCACTGAAAAAGGTAGGACAGGAGAAAGTTCTCATTAGAGCCTTCCCTCTAAATTTCCAGAAGAGAAGGTGCTTCCTCCACCCCCAGGCTTGGTCTTCTGTAGCCTGGGGGGAGGGAGGAAGGAAGAGAGACCTTATTCTCATAGGTGCATGTTGGTGTCAAGTTCCACCTTCTCCATAAGTTCTCCCTGGCCACCAGCACTTGGGCCTTTCTCTGTCCCCTCTGAACCCCTACCTCACTCAGTGTCCCACCCATTTTGATATTTAGTTCCAGACTTGGGTGAATTACATGTGTCGTACCACTTTCCAATATGGAATTCTTGTTTTACCAGCTCTAAATTCCTCAGTAGGACCCTACTCTGACTTCCCTTCTGCTCACCTCAGTCCTTAGCATGAGGCTGGACTCATGGTAAGAGTTTAGCAATTACTTGAATTAACCTGATTTCAAGCCAGCACCTGGCTGCTGGCAACAGCACAGCATGACTACGTTTCTGAGGGAAGATCAATAATGCTTGGAAGTGGTCAGACTCTGAGCTCCCCTGATGCTGTGCCATAATATCATAGGGAATTATACCAGTCCCCCTAGATTGTCATGTTCAAAACCCCTGCACAGGGGCCTGGTACTGGAGAATCATCCCTCCGCCCTGCAGGAAGAGTCAGCCTATGTCATGGCAGGCAGCTCATCTGCAGGACCTTTCATGGGGCTTGGTCAGGATCCTGGGCTAGCATCTCTCTTCCCCAGTTCCTCTGTGCTGCTCTCTCTTCAAGAGAAAGTCAGCTTCTCTTTGCTCTCTGGCCATTCACTGACCCTGCCCACAATCTCCCTCTCCTGTGCTTTCTCAGAATTTTGAAGAAAGCACATTCATTCTAACAGATTTGCCAGGCATCTTCTTCCCTTTCCTTCCAGGAATCTTCTTCCTTTTCCTTCCAGGAATTCTTTCAAATCCTTCTTTCCCAGAAAGTCCTTCCTGACTAAACAGAGGAGAAAAGAAGTTTTCCTTTTCTTTTCGTACAAAATGTTCTGTTCTGTCCAAGGCCACAAATACTGAGCTTAGTCTATAATGCACTGGTTGTTTCATAGAAACAATCTGATATAAAGCATCTACAAACCCCGGGGGCTAGCATTGTTGTTAGTAGTAATGCAACCCCCTAAGATTTGGAACAGGACAAGGATAGCTACTCTCATCATCTATACAGTATTGTACTGGAGGTTCTAGTCAGGGAAATTAGGCAAGAAAAGAAAGAAAAAGCACCAAAATTGGGAAGGAAGAAGTAAAATTATCTCTACTTAGAGATGATATGACTTATATATCAAACACCCTAAATAATCTACAATAAAACTATTAGCTTTAAGACATGAGTTCAGCAAAGCTAAGGATACATGATCAATAAACAAAATCAATTGTATTTCTATACTGTAACAATGAGTAAACAGCAAATGAAATTAAGAAAACAATTCCACTTACAGTAGCATAAAAAACACTTGGGAATAAATTTGACAAGTGAAGTGAAAAATTTATACTCCACTACAAAATATTGTTCAAAGAAATCTAAGAGAGCCTAAATAAATGGAAAGATAGCCCATGCTCATAGATTAGAAGAAATAATATTGTTCAGGTGGCAATACTATCCAAATTGATCTGAAGATTCAGTATAATCCCTATCAAAATCCCAGCTGCAGACATCAATAAGTTAATTGTAAAATTCACATGAAAATGCAAGGGATCCAGATTAGCCAAAATAACCTTGAAGATGAGGAACAACCCTGGAAGACTAACACCACCAGATTTCAAAACTTACTGCAAAACTACAGTGATCGTGACCTTGTGCTGCTGGCATATGGATGGACATAGAGATCAGAAGGATGCAATTGAGAGTCCATAAATAAACTCTCAACTTTGTGGCTAATTGGTTTTTGACAAAGGTTCCAAGTCAATTAAATTGGGGAAAGAATAGTCTTTTCAATGGTGCTGGGATGACTGGATATTCACATGTATAAGAATGATGTCGAAGCCCCTACCTCTTACCACATACAAAATTTACTCAAAATGGCATCAAAATTAAAAATTTTAGTGCCTCAAACAATACCATGAAGAAAGTGACAAGACAAAGTGACAGAATAGGAGAAAAATTTTGCCAATCATATACCTGATAAGGGATTTGTATCTAGAATACATTTCAAAAACTCATAACTCAATAATAAAAAGACAAATATTCCAACTTAAAAATGGGCAAAGGACATGAATAGACAGTTCTCCAATGTAGATATAGAACTGACCAATAAGCACATGAAAACATGCTCAAAATCATTAGCCATCAGGAAATGCAAATCAAAGCCATGGTAAGATACCATTTCACACTCTCTAGGAGAGCTCTAATCCAAACTACAGATAATAACAAGTGTTGGGAAGGATAGAGAGAAGTCACACCTTCATGTACTGCTGGTGGAAATTTAAAATTGTACAGCTGGTTTGGAAAACATACTGGCAGTTTCTGAAATGGTTAGAGTTATGATATGATCCAACAATTTAACTCCTAGATATCTACCTGACAAATGAAACACGTCCACACAAAAACTTCTACAGAAATATTCATAGCAACATTATTCATAGTAGTTAAAAGGTGGAAACATCCAAATGTCCATCAATAAATAAAATATGCTATATATATACACACAATATATAATATGCTATATATACACAATATATATAATGTGCTATATTTACACACAATATAGCATAAATATGCTATATATGTACACACAATGAAATATTATCCAATAAAGAGAAATGAAGTACTGATACATGCTACAGTGTGGATAGACCTTGAAAACATTATAAGTGAAAGAAACCAGACACAAAGAAACACATAATGTGTGATTTCATTTATATGAAATGTCCAGAATGAGCAAATCTGTAGAGACTGAAAGTAGATTAGTGGTTGCCTAGTTCTGGGGTGGGGTGAGGAGAAAGAAGAGAGTTTGGAGGGTGGTAGATAACACGTGTGGGGAATTTTTGAAAGGCAATAAAAATCTGCCATATTGATTGTGGTGATATGTGCACAGCTCTGTATATGCTAAAAGGCATCGAATTGCACACTTAATTTATTTACTCTTTTAAGTGAAAATGTTTATATTTAGAAGTGGATAGCTGGCCTCAGTTTAGATCATTCCAATTTTGTTGGCAACATCCAAAGCATCTATTGTGATCCAGTTGAACATAGGCCTTCTTCTCTCCATCAGGCCTGATCAGGAGGTTGACCTTGGCCATGTCGATGTCACAGAGCTTCTTCACAGCCTGTTTGACCTGGTGCTCCTTGGCCTTGACATCCACAAGGAACACTAGTGTGTTGTTGTCTTCTATCTTCTTCATGGCGGACTCAGTAGCTGGGGGAAATTGATGGAGTAGTGGTCAGGCTTGTTTCCCCTGGGGCTCTTCCTAGGATATTGGGGCTGCCTTCGGAGCCGAAGTGCCTTTGTCCATCTTCAGAGCTGAAGTGCCTTCATCCATCAGAAAGTGGGAGACATGTGGATCCTTTTTTTTTGTGTCCGTGTGGACCCATTTCAGCAATGCTCGTTTTGCCTTCAAAGCCTTTGGTTTGGCTTTGGCTTTGGTTTTGGCTTTGGCTTCGGCTTCGGCTTTGGGAGGGGCAGGAGCTTCCTCTTTGCTCTCAGCACCATCTTCATGAAAAGTGGGT
Source organism: Anoura caudifer (assembly GCA_004027475.1). Lineage (NCBI taxonomy): Eukaryota > Metazoa > Chordata > Mammalia > Chiroptera > Phyllostomidae > Anoura > Anoura caudifer. The sequence goes on along the minus strand of PVKU01011643.1, from coordinate 11,888 downwards.
GTATACTTGAAATGGGTGAATTGTATTGTATGTGAATTGTGTTTCATTGAAGCTGTTGAAAATAGTGCGTGGGGAAGTCAGGGATCAATTTTGGATCTAAAGTGCATGTGTGTGTTGTGAGGAGGGTGGTCCTAGCATGAGAATAATAGGAGATGAGGATGGGGAAGCAGAGGGGTCCCAGCTCAGACAGAGGGGAAGAGCACTAAATGCCAACTGAAGAAAAAAACAGATTCAATGGTTACAAATGGATTTTGTCTTAGATGCAATTCCTGGCCAATTGATAGCAGCTACTTGCTGTGCTGCACTGAGGAATCTGAGACTGAGTCTGGTTTCAGGGGGAAGGATTCCCTAATTCACTGCTAAGGTCAATCTGCATAACAATAAAAGCCAACATTTATTGACTAGGACCTTTGTGCTGAGCACTGTCCTAAATACTTTATGTGCTGCATCCCCCCCCATCCTCCTTAGTACCCTAAGGGAGTTTATAAAGGAGGAAAATTCCGCTGCCACAGACTTAAGATCGCATGGCTGGTTAGCGGCAGAGTCAGGAGTCAGATCTGGAAGGCTGACACGGGAGCCCACTCTGCGATGCCACAGTGACTCCTGAGAGCAGGGTGCCTGTACTTCACACCTGCCACCTGGGAGAGGTCCCTCTTCCTGGTCATGATGAAAGGGGCATTTGGAAAGACTCCTGTGCTTTGAAACCTTTCCTCCGCACCATACCTGAGGTCAGAATCCCCCAACATTTTACTTCTTGGGTCATTGTTAGCTGCTCAGGATCCCCTGAGGAGTCCCAGTTCATCAGAGGATGAACTGGGGATGAACAGAGGATTTCTGGGGATTCCCAGTCACTGGCTGGGCGCAGGACCTGGGGAACAAAATGCCAGGGAAATATCGGGGGTGGGACACATGGGGTAGGAAAAGCAAGTTGTGAGGCACACACACAAACCCTTCCGACCTGCCAGTCCCAACCTTGACACCTGACAACTTTGCCTGAGTCCTCCATGCGAGGAGTTTCTAAGGAAGCTTTGTGCCTGTGTGCGACCTTCGGGGTTAGGCTAACGCCTCAGGAGGCCACAGCTGGACAAGCTGGCCTAGATGGAGGTGTGCTTGGCTCTCCTGGGTGACCTGAATGCCAAATGCCCAGTGCTTCGGGGGCAGTGGGCAGTTCATTATTCAAAAGGCAAATGAAACTTGTCACCCGGACTGCCACTCCCATTCGAGGTCAACTGAGACTGGGATAAACTAGTAGCCCACAAGGCTGGCACCCCTGGAGTCACCTGCCTGGCCTTCCGGAGGTTCTTCTAGGGACAGGCAATTATCAGCCAGCTGCCTCTGGTCCTGGCAGGACCTCCTCAGTAGGGGCAGGAGTGCAGGTGGGTAGCTACTTGGTCAGGGATCACCTGTAGTAGAGATCTGGCCTTTTTGTCCCTCAGCACAGAATACACCCGGTGGGCTGTGAGCTCTCTTTGTGCCCCCAGCCCTGACAGGCTGCCCTGCTGTGCTGGGGGTGGGTGCGGAGGTATCATGGGCAGAGGTGGTGATGTCCATCGAGGGGTGAGGCAGGAAGGTGTTGGTTGGCTATAAAACAGGGTAAAAATGTAACCAATGCAGGGAGAGATGTGAGAAAAGACAAAGGTGGAATTTGTGGAACCTGGCAAGCACAGGTAGGAGTGCGAGCGGCCCCACACTCTGGTGCGTCTCAGGTTGTTCCTCGCCTTCTCAGATTTCTCTCTGCCCTCTTCTCTGAGTTCGAGCTCAGCGCTGCCTGGGTTTACATGTCAGCTCGGCTGCTGACCACTCACGGGCCCCTGGGGAATTTATTCTCTGAGGCTAGGTATCCTTGTCGATAAAGTAAGGCGGAATGACACCGTAGTCTACCACATAGGGTTGTTGTAGGTATTAAATGAGGTGATGCATAAAGCACTTAGGGCCATAGGGGCAGAGTGGGTGCTCAATAAGTGGTGTCTATTCTATTATAGGTATTTTTAGAACGTATTGTTAATATAAATATAACAAAATCGACCATCCTATTTTTAAGTGTACAACTCAGTGGAATTAAGTACATTTATAATATTTCACAACCATTTCCACTATTTCTGAAACTCTTTAATCATCCCAAACAGAAACTTTGTACCCATGAAACAGTTCTCCCCTCCCATTCTCCCCTCCCCTCAGTCCCTAGTAACCACCATTCTATTTGCCCTCACGGCATCTGCTGGTTCTAGATATTTCCTGTACGTGAAACCATACAACATCTGTCCTTTTGTGTTTGGCTCTCATTTCACTCAGTGTGATATTTTCAGGTTCATGCATTTTCAGGGTGTATGTCAGAATTTCATTCCTCTTTAAGGCTGAATAATATTCCATTGTATGGCCATATCACATTTTGTTATTCACTTGTCCACCGATGGGCATTTGGGTTGTTTCCACCTTTCGGCTGCTGTGTCCACTTTAGACATCACAGTTGCTCCCATGAAGAAGTATTTTAGTCTGGAGATCAGAGCACAGGCCCTGGGACCACCCTGCCTGAAGCCCCTGCCTTTACTCACCACCCTGGAGTGTTCTTTACTACTTGGGGCTACAGTCTGGTCACCTGTGAAATGGGGACACTAGGCCCTCAGCTCAGGGCTCTTGTGAGGGGAAAATGAGTCCCCGTGTGTGAAGGAGCTACAGTAGTTTCTGGCACCGGGTCCCTGCTCAGGCCGGTGAGCTGCTGTTGTGTTGGGGGTTGATGCCTTTACCCAGGCAGCACGTACGAGACGTGTCTGGGTGGACTGGCATTGTCTCGCCTCCGAAAAGCGGTGCTTGGAGGTAGAGAATGGCAGAACTGCCAAGTGTTAGAGATGAAAGAACCTTCAGAGATTACCTACTCAGACTGCCCCCTTTTACCAGTGGGGAAACTGAGGCCCAGAAAAGATGGGGACCTGGCTGGAGTGACAAAAGCAGAGCTGCAGCCAGGTACCTGCTCCCAATGTCTAGAAGCCTGGCCTCACCAGCCCTCCTCCTCCTGTTAGGCCCCCCTCTTGGATACTACCCCTCTCCACATGGGGGGCTGCATCACCCAGTAGGATTCTGCTCCAATTTAGGGGACTTAGGGGCCCACCTACACTTTGACCTTAGCTCAGACACAGGGCCAGGTGTTGGCTGCACTCTGAACACCACCTGCCCTTGCTCTTCCCACTGCTGCCTCCCTGGTGGGGGTGGAGGGGGAAGAACAGTGTCAGAAAGCCTTGCTTGAGAGGGTCTTTCCCGGCAGAGGCAGGGAAGAAACCAGAGCTGACCAGTGCAGGGGCGGTGAGACTCTGCTTGTTTTAGGATTAGGTACCTGTGCTCAGTGAGCACATCTGTTGTTCAGCTGTTTGTGTTCTCTTTGTTCATTTCGTTGGTTTTCTGTGAGGATATTTTTAGAGAATTCCAGCCTGTCTGAGTTCTGCAAAGGGGGGCACAGGGGTGCGGTCCACACCTGGGCAGGAGAACCAGGTGGACAAGGGGACATGGTGGCAATGAGAACAAAGAACGCTGCCAGTGAGGACAAAACCGCGGGTGGAGGGAAAGGGACCAGCTGCCAAACTGTCCCTTCCCCCTGGAAAGGCTTCTTTGTGGAGCTCTTAGTGAAAGACGCTTTTGTTTGTTTGTTTGTTCGAAGATGACATTCCCCTCCCCTTGAAGGAATGAATGTAACATGAAGTTTCCCAACTTGGCCATGGCGGGGGAGCACTCGAAGCTTCTGCCGCAGGCTTTTGGGCAAGAATGACTGGGAGGGAAGGAAGGATCTCAGAGCTAACGTCATGGGGCAGCTTCAGGGAGAAGAGGGGACAGGGCACAATGAGAGGGGACACTGCCTGAGTACAGGAGGAGAGAGGAATGGCACGTTTTCTAAATCCAGTGTTTATGACTCTGGTGGAAATCTGCACTCTTTTGTTCTCTGTCATTTTCTGCTCTTCCTTTATCTTTCCCAGTGGGTGTGCTGGTTATTACGGCAGGAAAGTTTTTTCCTTCAGAGACCTTGAAATGCTGGTGGCACAGACTGGACAGTTATGACTTAGCCCCTTCCTCACCTCCCAACTCCCATTCAAGAGAGATTCATCTGGGGCTGGGACTGAGAGGCAAGCGTTGGATTCCCCGTGAGGACATGGGGGGCGATGCCTGGGCGGGTCTGAGCGGGCATGCTGGGAGACGCCTTCCCCAGGACAGGAGATGGCTCACCTGGGCCGTACAGGCTGCCATGAAAACAAACACCCCGAGATGGGGCAGAGGGAGGAAGGGAAGGATCCTGCCCCCCATCCAGGGTCTGAAAGTGAGAAGCTGATAATAGCAAGAAGGCCTGAAATGCACCCCAGGGTAATCGAGCCGTCTGGCACGAGCCCGCTGGGAAAGGAGGCCACATGCAGCCTGCCAGGCTGTGCCGTGCAGGTGTGAGGTGCGGCTGCTCGGTGTCAACAGCATGTTCCTAATGGGCCCCGGAGCTGGAGGCTGGGAGGGGCTGTGATCTGCAGGCCAGAGAGCCCGCCAATTCTTACCTTCCAGAGTGAAGGAGAGAACATCCAAGACTATTTTCTTCTGGCCCCAGATCTGGGAGAGGCTCAACTTTCCCTGAGACAAAGACCTTGGTTGCCACACTTGGACCTTCTGTTAGCTCAGATGGTGGTTTTGGGAGCTTTGCAGGCTCCTGAACGCTCATGGTAGTAACGGCCAAATCTTATACCGCACTTACTGAGAGCCAGGCGCCATTCTCAGAGGTTTAGTCTAAATCATCTCATTGAAACCTCCTAACAACCCAGCAAATGGGAATCATTTCTGTTTTCTTTATCTTCAGGCGGGAGGACTGGGGCATGGAAAGGGGGCAGATGCAGTTTGGCTCAGAGCAATGCCCTTCACTGGCTCCAACAGCCAGTGGGGTGCTGGCTATTGCTCCATAGCACAAGCTGGAGGGGAGATTTGACCTCAAATATCCCTGGAGCAACCAAATGTCCTAGAGATGTGGCCTGTGGGTGTGTGGTTGGTGCAGGTGATAGCATGGCATCAGAATTGACCACCACGTGACTCAGAGCCAGGAGGGATCCCGCTGGAAGGATCCCGCCCAATCCTACCCCCTCCTAAGTTAGAGCAGCCAGACCTGGAGAGGATGCCTGAGTCAGGCAGCTGGAAAATGATGGAACAAGGATTCAATCTGAGGCCTATTGACAACATCCTTTCAATTACTTCACACATGAGTAATCGAAACCCTTCCCTGCCCTGTTCACCCAAGCCCCCATAGCAGAAGGCAGGGGTAGTGGGTGGTGGGTGGTAATTATCTGCTGGAGATTCCTGTGGGGCTGAGGGCTCTGTGGAGTTGATCACCAGTGCCTGCCCCAGGTCTGGGGCTGAGGGAGCGCTCCATCTGGTAAAAAGGAATGAAGAGAACTGGAGAGACTTTTCAGTGCCATGCCTCCCTAGTTCTCCTTCCCCTGACTGAGGGCTGGTTGATGTCTCTGGAGGCCCTTTGGCATAAGAACCAGGTTAGTTGGGGCTCTCTTTGGGCCTTGTCCAGAGCTCAGCTTGGGTTGCATTGGGATAAAGCCCTTGACCAGGTCCCGGAGAGGAGTCTTGGGTCTGGGGTGGTTACCTCCAGATGTAGAGGAGCTTTGCCAGGTAATCACTGCAGGTAGTGGCAAAGGCTTTGGATGAAGTGTCCGAACTGGTTTAACATCATTTTGGTATTTCTTTTATTTTGTGGGTTTCTTTCATTCACCTTTTAAGGACCTGCCCTACCTTAATCTCTGTTCCCTGAGGAATGAAAGGCCAGATAAGTGTTTTGTTTGTTTGTTTCTTTTGTTTGTTTAAGGGTTATACTCCTTTCTCCTGTGCTAGGCTTGGCCTGCTGCTGGGCCACTAGCCCACAGGCCCAGGCAGGCAGACTGGAGCTCTAGTGATGGTTGGATCAAGATGCAATCACTTCCTGATTTCAAAATATATTACAGAGCTACAGTAATCAAAATGATATGTTATTGGCCTAAAGGTAGGCATATAGACCAATGGAACAGAATAGAGAGCCCAGAAATAAACCCATGCATATATGGTCAACTAATCTTTGATAAAGTACCAAGAATATAGAATGGGGAAAGAACAGTCTTTTCAACAAATGGTATTGGAAAAACAGGATATCCATATGCAAAAGACTTAAATTGTACCTTATCTTATATCAGATACAAAATCAACCCAAAATAGATTAAAGGCACACGCATACAAAACAAAAACAAATCGGAATTTATCAAACTACAAAGCTTTGGCACAGCAAATGAAACATTCAAGAGAATGAAATGGCAACTTGTGGAATGTGAGAAAATATTTGTAAACCATATATCTGATAAGGGGTTAATATCCAAACTATATAAGGAATTCCTACAATTTAAAAGTAAAAAACCTAGGAACACAATTGTACAAATGGGCAAAGGACTCAAACAGGCATTTCTCCAAGGAAGACATACAAATGGCCAGCAGGTGCGTGAAAGATGCTCAACATCACTAACCACCAGGGAAAAGAACGTAAAGACCCAGAGAGATACTACCTCACACTGTTGGGTAGCTATTATCAAAAATACAAAAAAAAAAGTCTACGGTGAGGATGCGGAAAAATTGGAACTTTTGCACTCTGTTGGTGAGAACACACAATGGAGGAAGAAGCAAGACCATGAGATGACAGAAGGTTGTAGTGACCTCAAGGGAGGTTCTGAATCCAGAAACACCTAAAGGCAGACCTGTCCCCTGGACTTTGCAACTGTGTAGTCAATACATTTCCTTTCTTGCTCTATGGGTTGGTTTTCTTGAAACAGAAAATATTTCATTACAACGTGGGCCTTGAGCCATATTGGAGTTGATGGAGGTGAATGAAGAGGGCCATCCAGGCAGATGGGGCATATGAACTCGGGTGTGTTGATGAGGGTGAGCGTGCCGTGTCCATGGAGCTGTGTGGAAACAGACTGGGGCAGTGTGCAAAACACCCTGCAAGAGAACACGTGTTTGCATTATTTGGACAAATCTTTTGGGATTGCTGGGGTGTGGTGTGTAATGGAAAGACAAAGGGAGAGAGAGAGAGGAGTTCTAAAACTAAGAGAATAACAACCACAAATGTTTACTGAACTCTTACTAAATGCTAGATACCATGCTAACCCAAAGAATTGGCTGGAAGTAACCCAGCCAATAAGTCCCAGAGCCAGGATTTTAACCTGAAAACCCCCTCTGTCTGACTAGGGGTGGGATTCTTAACTATCCTCTTCTGCTTCTACAGAAGATGCGGCCTCTGCCTGGGGGCAGCCAAGGGCCAGCATGGTGGTGGGGCCACAGGAGAGCACAGAATTCAAGTCATTTTCTCCAGTGCTGACCCTGATTTGACCATTTGTTCATTTTCACTCATTTTGTTGTTTGCTCTTTGCTCTCCTTCCCTCAATTAGCAGCAGTCCTTGTACCCAGCAGACGATGAAGCGACTGCTCCTGGACAGGTGTGGCAACCTCCTGGGCTGGCTGGAGACACTCAAAGGGGAATGAGGACCTCAGGACCATCACTCCCACCCCCCAACCTGCTCTGGCTTCGATTTGCTCCCTCCTCCTCTCTGTCTCTTTCCGGCTCTGCATCCCCTTCCCTCAGATTGCCTCAGGAAAAGGAAAGAAATGTTTTTTAAAAAGAAGTTTAATGAAACCAAACACTTGTATTTCCAGCTATTGACATTGGATTTGTGCTTCTCCAGCCCAGCTATTTGAGACAAGTCTTTAACGGCCTCTCTTTGCCCAACGGTTTAATGCAAACAGACCATAAAAAAATAAACTTTCCCCCCAAATATTATCTTAGGCCTCATTTTATCATGCTTCCTTGTGCTGTCTCTGTGAAAGAGAAGAGAAAAGAATGTGGGTTTTGGCTGGTGCAGGGCTGGAGAGGGTCCCAGCACCCATTCCTCCAGTTCAGTCTGCCTCCCGAAGCGTGCACCATCTGTCCCGTGTCCACTGAGGTCTAATTTGGGTTCTTCTCACCAGTTCTCCAGTTCTTGTGCATTCACCTGTGACACGGGCTGCTAACCCCTGTCTGCAAGGTTACTACTGTAAGACAGATGTGGCAAACACATGTATCTTTGCGAGGCAGTATGCAGGGCAGGTATGATACAGGACGGGTGCTGGGCTCTGATCTAACCAGAGAGAAAACCCCCCTGTCCAAATGTAGTCTCATTTAGCCTAAACACAAGCAAACAAACAAGCAAGCAAAGCCTTAACAAGCGGACACACTTGGTGACCAAAACAAAGCATAATCACAAGTTGGGTTTGGGCTTGTGACTACCCATTTTCAACCCCACGAGAATTGTGACAGAAAATTTGAGAGAGGTGGCTTAGAATCCATATATCTCTAGGTGTTGTGGGTGATGCCCACAATTTATCTCCTAAGGGAGAAGAAAATGAGGACCTTCCCTTCTTGAAGGTGGGCTATGATGTGGTGAGGAGATGGAGAGAAAATTATGGGGTGCACAGGGCCTGGGGCAAACTCTTAGTGGGTCAAAGGCATAGTGAGAGAAGGCTGGGCCGATGGAGGCCATCTGGGCTTATATGGCAGTTTGGCCAATTTCAGACCTTCACAACTTACCTGGATGTGACAGAGCTTTGAGCTCTGGGAAACAAAAATCAAGCATTTACCCTGTAAATATAATTTCTCTGTAAATTATATTGTAAATAACCAGACAGTACAAGATGGGAGGTTCTGAACTAGAATTTCACCGTTCTGAAGCACCAGATAAATTAACAGAGCTAGAATTGGAATTTCTAGCTCTGAGTCTTGGAATTGAACACCAGTGGCTGTTCATAATACAAAAAAAGTATTTTGTAGATGAGCATAAACCTTTTGGTAAACAAATGCACCACCACCTATGAAGTCATCTTGCCAAAATAGTCAAACCCAAGTTTGATCAACTATAAATCTGACTAGCAATGCAGAGGAACTGCAGGGTCAGAGGGGCACCAAGCCACAAAACCCACCCCGTAGAAAACTCTCCATGACCCCCTTTTAATCACCTTCAAATTTTACTTTATTTGGAAACTATAAAAATTTATTATTTTAATATTTAAAGACTGTGGTACTGTAGTAAGACACATAAATACTGTAATACGCATTTAGAAATATTAAATATAATAAAATCAACACAACATTAAGTGAAAACTCATAGTACACCACATAAATCTCAGGTCTGGGCATTCACACCCGTAAGATTTTCCCTCAAAGTGGGGGAACCTTCCTGGGAAACCCAGTCCCAAAGCCAGGGAGGCAGTGCACGTGGGTCAGGGCTGGGTTTCCCCTTGTGGCTGAAGATAACCACTGCACTGTGAGTGTCACAGATACTGCAGATAATAAATTCTTCAGCAAATAAATTCAGAAGGGGAAAGCAGTGGACAGGAAATCTGTACATTGCAGGAAACTTGAAAGTTTTGGTCAAACTACGTTGCAGGAAACTTAAAAGTATTAAACAAACTAAGCCACGGTGTTGCGAGAGGAGTGAGCAGGTGGCAGTGCGATGAAGAAAGGGAGGAGGTCGCTATCATTAGAGATGGGTGGGGTAACTGATGGGGGTGGAACGAAGGGCTCTGTGGTGAGGCAGGACAGGGACGGGAGCTTCCTGGGTGGCTGACTTGAGTTCTGTTTTTTGATTAGGGTTCAGGATGAGTGTTTACTTTTTAGCAATTGATTCAACTAGACACCTGTTATCTGTATTTGTGCTATTTTTTACCATATAAAGACTTATTATTTGTTTTTAGTAAATGCCCCTGACTCTTTCCCTCCCCCTCCCCCCACCTAGTTGGAGCCCTTTTTGACTATTAGCTGCCCATTTCTGGCTTCTGAATTCTGCCTGGTTCCCTATCCTCCTTTTCCTAGATTCTCTCCTAATTCTATGTTGTGTCCGTCAGAATGGGCTACAGTGCTGCAGAAACAAACAACCTAAGACCTCCATAGCTTAAAAGGAAGGTTTCCTTCTTGCTTATGCTTCATGTTTATGACATCTTAGCAGAAGCCTCTGCTTATCTTAGTTGCCCAGGGACCCAGGCTCACAGGGCAGCCACCTTCTCAGATTTCCTCAGGGGCAGGCTGTTCCAGTACCTGCTGGCAGTCACGGAAGTAGCACGTGTAGCTTCTTCTCACACTTCATTGGCCAGAAGTAATCACATGCAACTGCCCAGCCACAAAGTGGGTAAAGTGCCATGCTGTAAATGTGCTCAGAAATATTTGGTAAACAGTGTTCATAAAACAGCCCTTGTTTTGCATGGTTCCAATATGCACAATTTTCAATTACCCCGATTTAGTTAAATAATACCAATCCCCAACAAAATGGTTCAAATTTCAGTCACCACAGCGTCGGACTGTAATTGCATAAAGTACAAATTTCACTGTCTGCCATTCAGACCGCAGATCACTACATAACAACAGAGGGATATCTCCATGTGAGCAACCGCATCACCCCTTCCTGCGCCTGCCTGCGATTGGTCTCCGAGTCTGTTACCCGGCTCATGCGCAGACAGCAAAGCGTGGGCTCTGTTGTCTCTTTCTCCCAGTGATAAGCCCACGTGACATTTACACAAATGGATAATCTAAAGAGGGTTAGCTAACAAAAATTAAACTACAACAAGGACAAAAATGTCTAATAATGCTGGAAGAGACACTGGATGTGATAAGATTTGAAAATGGCAATAGCAAAGCAAAAATAGGACAGGGCACAGGGCTGCTGGAAGTGGTAGGGCTAACCATATCGGAAAAGTCCAATAAAAAAGTATGAAAATGAAGGTAAAATTACTTCATTTTTTACTTTAAATTACACTAGAAACAGAAAGCCACTTATGGTTGAAATGGAGTATTTTCTTCTACTTTGGATAGAAGAATATAATATTTTAAAATCCTGAGTAGTCTGGCTAGCATGCAGGCCAAAGCATTGACGTTAGTTGCCTCAATGGAAAAAAAAAATGGTAATTACAAGGAGACTGAAGAAGAACCTTTTACTGCCAATATGGGCTGGTTTCATCATTTCAGAATTCAGCATAAGTTGATTGATATGAAGCTACTGGTGAAGCTTGGGCACAGATAAAAGTGTTGCTATGAAGTCTACACCCAGAGTCCAAGAAAATGAAAATGTCCTGAGAGAAGTGACACCAGCAAAAATCTTCACCTTAAAAGAATGCTCATAGCTATTTCATGGCATTGCAAGAGCAAAGGACAAAATATTGCAGGCCGATCCAATGCACCAAGGCACAGGAAAGATGCTTACTCCGCATCCTAAGTTACACAATGACAGGGAGAAGATGAGACCTGTTCAAATTCCTCAAGTTTTTAACACTTTAATTCTCAATGTTTCTAATGTTTTAAATTGTAGTGTAATAGGTAAATATTAGTTTTCCTAATTTTTCATCTTTCCAATGCATTTATAACTGACAGTAGGAGAGTTTTATATGTTTTGGCAAACATTTGCAAAGGTCACAGACCAACTGCGATTTTTCCCATTGATTATCATCATCACTTGGCAGAGTTCCAACTTACTCAGCGTGGTTTGTGGTCCTGAGCTGTTGTGCAAGGTGAGGGCTGCCAGTATACACACCTGGTTTGGGTGGAGTTAGATTACAGTTCCTCCACATCCGTTCATGCTAACTCAATTATGTGGAGTGCGAGGAAACTTCTAGTAAAAGAACTTGAACCACTAGGATTAGGTAGGTATAGGGGCTCCAGGTATAGTTTGTCGGCCATTATTCAACCCCAACTTGATCCAGCCACCTTGATGGCCGACGTGTGACCCAGAGTGGGAAAGAGCCCTGTGGGCGATATGCCACCAAACGCACCGTCTAGGGTCCATGCATCCTGCTGTGGGCTCCATCTAAAAAGAGTGTACTAG
>PVKU01011642.1:0-41668 GCA_004027475.1 Anoura caudifer | reverse complement strand
GGGGGGGGTGGGCTTCTGAAACGAACCTGGATGGATGGGGCCAAGTCGGGACGGGTCATGTTGGAGGGAGGCAAGCCTGTGGAGGGCCCAGGTACATGCCGAGGGCTGGGTGACACAGCCGCACCAGCCAGGTGGCTTAGAACAGCAGAGATGGGCAGTCTCCCCATCCGGACGCCAGGCGGCAGACGGCAGACCTCGGGGTGCAAGGCTGTGCAGTCCCGGGGCCCTAGCACGGCCTCCTCCCTGCGCCTCCGGCTCCTGCCGGTGGCGGCCAGCAATCCCTGGTGCTCCGGGGCACCAGGACATCACTCCAGTCTCTGCCTCGTCCTGTCCCCACGGAGCCCTCCTGTGTGTGCATCTGCACAAGTCCCTGCCCACCGGCAGGCAGGCATGGCGCCAGGACCCATGCTCCTCGGCATGACCTCCTCATCTTCACTGGATTCCCCTCTGGAGACCGTTTCCAGATTAGGTCACAGTCACAGGTACTGGGGTTAGGGCCTGAACATAATGGGGGGCGGGAACAAACTTTCGCTCCCAACAGTAAATAAAGGTAACTTGTGCACACTCGGGGATGCGGGGGAGGCTTCAGTCTGGGGAGAGGAAGGAGGAGGTGGAGGTGCTGGGGACCAAGTGGGGTGAACACAGAGGGGCTGAGGGCCCTGGGGTCAGGGCCCCGGGTGGGAGGCAGCCCGCCGGGAGACCGCAGAAGCCGGACGGGCGATGACAGCCCCCGCCCATGGCTGGGCCCCCACTCTACTTGCTCGAGGCTTGCGCTCCTCATCCCGTTCAGCCTGCGCCAGGTGCGCGCTGGGAGGGGCTCCAGGTCAGGGGCAGGAAACGGCAGGAAAGGCAAGGCCGTGGGATCCAGGGCCCGCAGCCGCTGTGGCCGAGGGGTGCAACCGCCCATGGATGACGTGCCTTGTTTGTGTGTGACTGGTGGACCTCTGCTTCCTCAGGTGTTTGCAGGCCTGCAGGCCACAGCCGGGAACGGCAGCCTCTTTCAGTCTGTGGCTCCGACGACGTGGCTCCGGGGGTCTCAAGGGGGTGGGTTGTTTCTGAACCTTGCTGGCTGGCTGGCTCTCGGAGGGCTTCCGACAACTGGACAGCGGCTCTGCTGTTTGGTTGGTGGGGAGCACCCCGGCCTGGCCCCAGCCTGGCTGGGCCCACCACACACACCAGCTCCCTGAGACCTTCTGGGCCCCGTGTGGCTGGACAGGCAGCCCCACAGAGCTCTCAGGACAACAGGCTCCAGGGGCCAGGCTCTCGTTCCAATGTTCGCTTGTGTTTCTCCGATGGCCGATGGTGTCAGACATCTTTCCCTGCACTCCCTGCCACATCTGTGTCTTCTAAGAAGAAATGTCTCGTTAGACCCTTTGCTCATTTTAAACCTAAACTATCTGCCTTTTTATTTTTGAGTTTAAGGTTTCCTTGTACGTTCCGGATATGAGTCCTTTATCGGATGCATGAGTTGCAAGTACTCCTTCCCATTCCGAGCGCTGTCTTCTCACTTTGTCATCGTTGTCCTTAGAAGAACAGAAGCTTTCATTTTCGATGAAGTTCAGTTTGTCCGTTCTGTTCTTTTGTGCCTTTGATGTTGCAGCTGAGGAAGCCCCACCCAATCTGAGATCATGAAAACTCACCATGTGTTTCCTCCTGAGAGTTTTATAGTTTCGGCCCCTGCGTGTAGGTCGCTGACCCACTCTGAGCTCATTTTTGCACGGGGTGTGAGGTGGGGGTCCCACTTTGCCCCTTCCTGTGTGGAGGCCCAGTTGTCCCCATGCCAGTCTGCCAAAAAGACTATCCCCCCACCCCCCACAAATCATTCTGACCCCCTCGTCAGACGTGAACCAACCGAGTCATCAGGCTTATGTCTGGGCCCTCAGTTCTGTCGCTGATCTGCCCCTCCCCCTCTGCCAGTACCACTAGAGTCTGGGTTATGGTAACTTTATGGTAACTTCAGATGAAGAAATGTGAGTTCTCCAACTTCGTTCTTTTTTTTTTTCTCCAAGATTGTTGTAGCCTGTCTGTTTCCATGTGAATTTTAGGATCCGCTTGTCAGTTTCTGCGAGAAGCTGGCTGGGGTTCTGGTAGGGCCACAGAGAATCTGTAGTCAGCTTGGCGGAGATCACCCTCCTAACGATACCAGGTTTTCTGATCCGAGAACACGGCAAGATTAGCTTTCCACATACTTTTGTTTTTTGGGTAGGTGAAAGTTGTACACAGCTGGAAATTATTTTGTAAAGTACAGAAGGGTCCCAAGAAACAGGAATTCACTCACCTGACCCCACCCTGGCTTCCTGGGGCCTCCAGCGCCAGACTCACCGGGCTTCCCAGTCACGAGCAAATGTTTCCCCAGCCTGCGTGTGGCCCAGGCCACACGTATGTGCGTGCTGTTCGTCATGGCTTTTCCCTTGGTGAGTGCAGCGGACAGCGTTGGGCCTGTCTGGGGCCCCTGGGACCGTGGGTGTGTGCACACACCCCTCCCCTGGCTTCCTGCGGCTTCTCTCCCTTGGGCGGTGCCTGACGTTCTTATCTGGAGATCTGTTTGGGCTTCCAGAGTTTGCTTTGCCTGCACCGGCAGAGAGTCAGGAGTGGCTACAAAGTTACCTCTCCCTGGAGCTGCTGGAGCCAATGACGCAGGGGTGGGGGGAACCAACACGGAGCTCCCTTGTCTTGCAGGCACTTACCCCCAGAGTCCCCTGCAGGGTCTCCCCCCCCATGTGGGTCCTTCCCTCCAGGCCCTGCACCCCTCCCTGGGGGGGCTGGCAATCCTCAGAGAGGCAGGGAACCCAGCTGAGACAGCAGTTGGGCGAAGCTCACGCCATTCCAGTTCTCAAAGGACCTGCTTGCTTCCTGCGACTGCCTTCTATTGCTTCCATGGCGCCGACCTGACTTCATTCGTTCCATGGAGAACCTCGCTTCTGCCTCAAGTCTGCCGTCCGGCCCGCGGGCTTGGGCGGATTTGGAATACATTCCTAGAAGTAGCCCGGCAGGGCAAGCGTGCGGGCATCTGTAACTGTGACGCTGTCGCGGTACCACGGTGCAGCGAGGGGCGATGGTTAATAGTTAACACCCGGGGGCCGTGCAGAGACGAACAGGCAGGACGGTTTTTGCCCAAGGGGAGCAGAGGCCCGGCGCTTTTCCTCCGCCGCCCTCCAGGGGGCGCCCACACCTTCCGGCACGCCGGGCAGGTCTGCAGGGTTCCTGCAGTGGGGAAGGCAAGGCCAGGAGCCTGGATCCTCAGACCTGGGCAAACGCACTTTGGTACCACGGAAGGGAAACTGAGGCACGGGGAGGCGAAGGGGCTTTCTGTTTGTTGTTCACCTTGCCCTGCCCACACTGGTGACGTGTGGCCCTTGCTGTGTGTGCCGCACACAGGCCAAGCTGTCCTCTCTCCTGGCACGTCCTTCGGGGCCTTGATCCGGACCCGTGCCTCCTGCATCCCGCCCCAGGGCCGCTGAGGGGCGCAGCGCTCCGGGCCGGGCGAGGGAATGAGTGGAGGAGTGAATGTGCCAAGGAGCCACCGCAGGCGCTGACGGGATGTGAAGTGAGGTGCTGGGCAGGAGTGGGGCTGGGTCTTCCCGCCCGTGCACAGCACCTGAACCCGGGGCCTCGGGGCTCTGCGGGGCCTCGTCCCGCCCCTCCGGCACCCGCTGAACTTGCCGTGGTGATTTTCGTTTGCTATTTAACATGGTTTTAAGTAGAGAAAAAATTTTAAAAATTGATGGCATTGGTATTTTGAATAAGTACTAATAAAATTAATACTAATAAATCAACCAAACACTTGAATTTTAGTCTTCATCTTTCTATTGTGTGATGCCAGTTTCCAACGCAAAGTGTTTAGCTTGTTAGGAGGACTCCCCTGGCCCCCCGCACAACGCCATGCATTCCGCGGTTGGTGGTGCAGGTGTGTTCTCTCCTCACCAGAAGAGGGGAGGGACCGGGCCCAACTCACCCTCCGTTTCTGTCACTCTCTGCCCCAGTACTCTGTGCCTGTACCCTGGGGCACCGTCACTTCAGGTCCCACTGAACCTCGGTGGGACACGGCTCCTCCATAATTCCGTGCTCAGGAGACATCCCACGGGCCATAAGGGACCGGAGTCACCGGCCACAGGGCCTCCTCTTTTCACGTGCTCCTTCCACTGTCTCACCGGCACTGTGACAGCAGAGCCCAAAGCAAGGGTGGGGCTGTCCCGAGTGAGGGCCTGGGTGGCTGTACTCAGTGTGCGTCCCTCAGACGGGCCCTGCCCAGAGTGTCCGGAAGGAGGAAGTGAACATTCCCTTCCGGAGGAGATGCTGAGGCTGGGGGTGGGGGGCAGAGACCGGGACGGGGGTCTGACTGTGGGAACTGCTGGCATATGGGGTCAGGGACTGTGGGTACGTAGGGTGTGAGGAAGGCCAAGACCCCAGAGGAGGAGTAGGAAGGGTCTGGAGTTAAAGTCAGACCCTTGCCAGGTCTGCCATTGACCAGCTCTGAGTAGGTGACAAACTCTCATCTAACGATCCCTCCTTCCACCAATTCATCCATCCACCAATTCATCCATCCATCATCCATCCATCCATCCACCCATCATCCACCATCCATCCACCATCCATCCACCACCCATCCACCATCCATCCATCCACCATCCATGCACCATCCATCCATCATCCATCCATCTGACAACACTTTTTGAAGTCCCTTAGGAGCCAGCCACTGTGGTGCCCGTGTGGCAACCTTGGTCTCTGCTGTCGGGTGAGGGTGGCTGACTTGCATCGATGTTAGAACAAGATCATAGCTGCGAGCTGTCTGGCTTGGAGCAGGCGCGGAGTAGGAGTGTAGCAGATCGACAGGCCCAAACTCTCCCAAGTTCTGCCTCCCATTTCCCCTTTTCTCCCAGCTGGCTAGGAACTAGAACAAGCACTAGTGGCCGGCTTCACTCCAGGTCAGCTCAGGGCCTGGCAGGTAGCACCCGGGGAGGGCAGGGCAGGCATGCAGGAGGTAGGGGGGTGAGGGGCGGGGCTGGGCACACAGGGTCTCCTGGGTACTGCGGCCCATCAAAGTGAGTCTTCTCAGAGGCTCCGAGAGGAGGGCCCTCTCTGCAGAGCTGCAGAGGGGTGCCGTGCCCCTGCTAAGTGGCAGAGCTGGGAGCACCCTCACTCACTCTGCTCCCCTCCCCCGCCCCCCCCCCCAGCTCCGCCAGCCTGCAACTGGAGGCAGCGGCTGCAGCTTCTGACCTTGCAGGCAGTAAACAAGTACCAGCCAAGTCCTGCTTTTAACCCTCCGAGCAGCAGGGCATGAAAATGGGAAGGAAGTGAGGCCGCCAAGCGGGATGGCCACCGTCACTTCTCAGAACCACCAGAGGTGACGTGCTGTCGCCCTGTCTCACCACCAATGGGAAGAGCAAGGCTCCTGGAGCGGCTCGGGACTGCTGCGCCCCTGACACCCCCACGGCCTTGCACCTCCGAGAGCCACTGCGCCCTGCCCGTCTTTCTGCCTGAACCGAACCCGCTGCCCAGCTGTGTGACAGCCACGGAGGAAACAAGAGAAAGGAAGAAAGCCACAGCCGCGGTCCCCACCGCCTGGTTCTTTCCAGGCCCCGTCCGTGTCCGGGCCACCACCCCATGTGTCACGGCGGTCTCGGTGACCCTGAGAGGGCCACAGGGCTGCTTCGGCCAAAAGCCCCTTCGTTTCCTTGTGGCCACACCAGCGGGGCAGTGACAAGATTTTGAAATGAGCTGTTTCTCACATGAGAAATGTTATGCAATCACAGCAAAAACAGTTAAAAATAAGCAAGAGGAAAAAAGAACCCCTGTCATCGCACTGCCTGGTGGTGTGTGTCGGTGTTTGTGCGTTCACCCGGCGTGTGTGCCCCGAGCACCCACCGTGTGCCAGGCCTCGTGAGGGCCTGGGGCGTGAAAATGCACAGAACACGCAGGCACTTGCAGAGAGGGGCTGGCGGGGCCTCAGGCTGCGCCATGGAATTGCCCCACCCAGTGACGAGGCATGTGTGGCTGTCTGCACCGGAGCGGGGTGGGGGGTGTATCGTGAAACGGCAAGTTTCTCTGCCCTGCCCACCGAGGCGCACCCCCACACCTGGCCTGGTGCAGAGGCCCAGCTGCCAGGGAGAGCCTGCGGTGTGTGGTGACAGGGGCCAGACCGCCCTGCCTCTGGGCCCCGAGGCCCTACCCTGGCACCTCCTGGGGCAACCCTTCCCCTGCCTGTCCTCACTTCCATGGCCCAGCACCTCGTCTTTGCATGCAGCCCCGGCCCAGCGGCCGGGTGCCTGTGAGGAGGTGAGGTACTGCAGAGCAGGGCTCCCCTACCGATGGTGGGGGTGCTGGAGGGGAGCGCGAGGCCCCAGGGAGTGGGTGTGCGGACCTGCCCTCTCCCCACGGCAGCTGTTCTGAGGGGGCAGCTGGGCCGCTCGCTTCACAGGTGCCGAGCAGAGCCGGGGTCCTCACACATGCCTCTGCCGTCTCCTCCCTCTGGGCTCAGGGCACAGCGCCTGCCACCTTGTCCAGGAGAATGAAGGAAGGAAGGAAGGAATGAGGGAGGATGAATGAACGCGTGAACGAATGAGGAAGGAGGAAGGAATGGGTGTCTGTCTCTGGGCTCATCCGCCTGAGCTGCAGCAGCCTGGCTTCCGGGCCCGTGTGCCCCTGGGTGAGCCCCCCAGGGCTGGGAGCTGGTGGCTGCTGGCACGGGAGCCCGTCCTGGGGGAGCCCGTCCTGGGGGAGCCCGTCCTGGGGGAGCCTGGCCACATCACTCCCTGCATCTGATTGCTCATCACATTCTACCACCCGGGCTGTCCCGAAGTGCAGGCTTTATCCCCCGGGCCTCCTGGTCCCAAGTCCAGGCTTTCTGTCAGGGTGGAGCTGGGGCTCTGACCCCCACCCCCACTCGAGTCACCGCCTGTCTGTGCCGACACCCACTGAGATGGCCCCACCCTGTCACCTCTGGGAGTCAGTCCACAAGGGAATGGCCGTGTGCTGCGTCCCTGAAAGCAAGGGGTTCCATCATTGCCACCCCCAGTCACTGGGGAGCCAGCTGGTGAGGGGAGCAGGCTTGGCCCTCCCGCTGTGGAGCAGGCTGGGAACGGTGGCCAACGTCTGTCACCTAGGTGTCCCTGCCAGAGCTTGGAGGTGCGAAGCAGCCTGGATTCAGCTCTGCGTCATTGCTTTCCCAGGCCGGGGGCTTCGAATACTCACCCCAGCTGTGGCCAGATCCGGGAAGAGCTGTGGCAGGAAGTCTGGGGGAAACCCACGGTGGTTAATCTCAAGAAGATTAACCCACTCACTGCACCTGCTGATGTGGCAGCTCAGGCACCGCTCTCCAGGGGCCCAAGCGCCTGCTAGGGGACTGGTCCTGTTCCCATCAGGGGTGGGGAGTCCCCAGGGGCTGTGGCCACCCCATGGCCACTGGATGGGGGTGAAGGTGGAAACCACAGCAATGCCGTGGTCCTGGGAGAGGGTGCAGACCCAAACCTGGGCTGGTCAGCGAGGTGTCTGGGTGCAGGATCGGCAGGTGGTAGGGCCACAAGTCTGGGCCGAGACAGGACAAGTGTCTCCCCTGCCCCCTCCCAGCGCAGTGCCTGGCACGGACCTGGGGGACAGGGCAGGTGGCAATCCAGACCACCGCCATAAAGAGCCGCAGTCCAGCACGCCTCCGGCTGGTGGCGGCCTTCCCCCCCATTCTGCCTTGTAGAAGGCGACCCCTGCAAAGTGCAATGACCCAGTCCACCTGCAGGTGCTGAGCAAGCAGGGGAGGCCTGAGGGCTCAGCAGGTGCCAGGTGCAGAGCCAGCGCTTTCAGGCCCACGATGCCATCACAGGGACAAACCCCACCTGGCCTCACACCGGCCTCGGGTGCGTCGTGAGCTGGTCACGGGTACGAGGCCCCCCGCTCACGGGGTCCCTGGGAGGGTTACCTGATGTGGGTGTGTGAACACGGCCGTGTGTAAGTGGTTCTGGGCAGACAGCAGTTTGGGGGGCCTCAAAGTTTTAAATGTCCCCAAATCGTGACCTAGAGGGACAACTGGAGAGGGAACCAAGAACTGCACTTATGGTAGGATTCGGCTAAAGGTGCCTCTGGTCCCCAAGGAGCCCACCAGCAGGGATGAATGCAGGGCCTTCAGCTTCACAGTGGGCTCTGGGCCCTCTGATCAACCTGAAGTTCCGTCACCCCCCACCTCTGTGCGGGGCTCAGCCTGGGGAGCGGAGGAGCCAGGCCTGTCCAGGGACCCCAGGCCTGCATGTCCGGCAGCTGGTCTGGGTGAGAGGACAGGAGGGGCGCCGCTGGGCAGCCGGTCGGCCTGCCACCTGGGGAGCTGCTGGGGGCCCTGAATTCTCTGGCAGTGCACCCGGGACAAGGGGTCTCACTCACTCGAACGCAGGTGCGTGCAGGGGCCTGTGGTGGGGGGGGGGGGCGGGCGGTCAGGCCCCGGGGAACTCTCCAAGCTGCTGGGGCACCGCGTGGGGTCCTGTGCCCAGCATGGTGGAAGGCTGTGAGCAGCTGGGTCAACCAGCACCCCAATGCATCCCTTTAATCAAGTGTGACACTCCCCACCCAGCCCCGAGGGTGCCTCCCTGTCGCTTCTTCAGTGGGTGGAAGGGTATCTTCATCGTCATCTCTGTCCTGGGCTTTGAGGCACTCACAGACACCTGGGCCCAGTTTTCTGGTTGGCCAGATATTCTAATCTCGGTTTGTATGGAAAAGAAATACTTCTAAGTGACTTTTTATATAGCAAGGCGATAAAAATGGCATGAGCCTAAATCCCCTCCTCGTGTGGCCGTGTGCACTGGCTGTTCTTGGCATTTTACTCATCACAGGGTCCCAGGACAGGCGTGCTTCCTGGGCAGACACGGGCCGGGGCGGGGGGCTCTGGGGGCCGGCTCCTTCCCAGGACCGACTCCGGAGGGTCAGCGGCCTTGGGTGAGACCTTGGGCGCCTTGCCCACACGTCCCCTGTCCTCGGCCGATGAGCACAGGCCCCCCTGAACTCTCGGGGTTTCTTTCCTCCTGCAAATTTTGGACCCAAGTTTTTTTTTTGTTGTTTTTTTCCTTGTTTTTTTTTTGTCCGCGCTGATGCTGGGACACCAGAGGGTGGGACAGTGGACCTCAAGTCGTTTCTGGGGGAGCTGGCCAAGGACCACACGTGCGCTTGGGGAGCAACGGCCCAGCAAGGGGGCCCCCGGGGGGGAAGGGCGGGCCACCACTGTGCACAAAGCAAGGAAGCCTGACGTCACCAGAGGGAGGGAAACAGACGACACTTCCTCTTTCGCTTCCAAGGGGCTCCCGCCTGCGCCGCATGGCTCTCAAACTGAAGAAACGTTGGCACAGGGCCTCCAGAGCTCTCCCTGGGCCGCCCCTCTGTGGGCAGGAGAGGGTTGAAAACATGACCTGGAAGTGGTGTCTGAGGGGTCGGTGTCAGACTCCAAGAGGGGAGAGACGCCAGCCCCACCCCAGCCAACCCCATTTTACAGGCAAAGAAACTGAGGCCCCGAGGGTTTACATGACTCCCGGCCAGATGACTGGCCACCACCGGCACAGAGAAGCCCTCCATCCTGTGTCTTTACGGGGGGTCGGGAACGCCCCTTGCCCCCCACACCGGGCCCTCGCTGCTCGTGCCCATGGCGACCGGTCACCCCTCTGCCACCTGCACTGCGGAGGAGGGGCCTGGCGAGAGGAGAGCCTCAGCACCACCCTGCTCATCCAAGTGGCCACGTCAGTTTCTCCCCCAACGTCTGCCCCCCTCTGTAAAACAGGATGCTCCCTACCTCATGGAGCCGCCATGGTGACCGGGGCCGTCCCTGTAAGACCCCAGCCCGCAGGCTGGCCCGTAGTAATTTCCATAAAGTGGAGATAAACATTAAACCGTTTGCAGCCATTTTGCAGGCAATACAGGTTAGAAAGCCTCAGATAAGTGGCTTGAGCAAGATAAAAATTTGTTTCTTGCTCATATTAGAAAAATCGGCAGCTATGCAGTCCAGGTCCGGTGGAGAACTTCAGTCATCAGACACCCAGCCGCCTTTGATCTTCCTGCCCTGCCATCCCTCACACCTCATGGTACCAAATGGCTGCTAGAAATCCAGCCATCACATCCCAGCTCTGGGGAACAGGAAGGAGGGAAAAGGAAGAATGTAGTACGTAAGAACTCTCCTAGCAGCCTCACCCCATGGCTCCTCATTCATTCCCATTTTCAAGGAAGGCAGGGAAACACTGTTTCTCTCACTGGGCACGTTGTCACCCCCAGGGTTATACGAAGATCCTGTCAATAAAGAAAAAGAGAGACATGGATATGAGACAGAAGACCAACAGTGTTTTGAATACCCTCCTCACAGAACGGTTTTGAAAAAGAGATAACATCATGGTTGATATGGTGTCTTAGCACCTTTAATAATCATTAATCAAATATAAAAGAACTGTGACCGGAACATCTGAAAAAAAAAAATAAAACTGAGTTTTTAACTGACGCCCTTCACTCAAAGATGGTGCAGGAAGCAAAGGAGGAGGCCCCGGCCCTCCTGCCAAAGCCGAAGCAAGGGCTTTGAAGGCCAAGAAGGCAGAGCTGAAAGGGGTCACAGCCACCAAGGAAAGACAACCCACAGGTCACCCACCTTGGGCCACCTAGTGTCCTCAGACGAGCGTCCCCAGGAGCACCCTTGCCGAGTCCCCGCAGCGCAGAGACGGCTGTGACAAGAGAAGCTGCTCTGAGCTCACCATTGGTGCCAAGGCCGGGGTCGCAGCACCCAGGCTGAGAAGGTGCCCTCTGACATCACAGGTGCCCTCTGACATCACGCAGCCAAGGCCACCACCTGATGGGGACAGGAGGTAGGAGTTCAACTGGCCCCTGACTGTGAAGATTTGGATGTTGCCAACAAAACAAGAACCATCCCACCTGAGCCCAGCTGGCTAATTCTGAGTAAGCCTAGCACCCCTGGTCAGCAAGCAGAGTGTGCGAGGATGCCGCGCGGGTGAGGGAGCACCTGGCGGGCGAGCCAGGGCAGCTTCGGGGGTGGAAGGAGTGGGGGTGAGCGGAGGATAGTCAAGGGGGAGCAGACAGACACTGCCCCGCGGGCAGCGCCACCCCCTGCAGGGCTCTGTGGCTGCAGCAGCCCCCCCCTTCTCCAGGGTCGGACCCCCAGGGGCGCGGACCCCAGCTCTGAACCCTCTGGCCGGGTGAGGCTGCATTTCAGGTAGTGAAACGTCAGGGGCCCCGAAGCCTGTGCCGTTTTTCAACAAATCCACCCTCTCCCCAGCCGTCCCTCCCGACACTGGATGGAACTCATCTGAGGCCGAGGTCACTGTCCCCTGTTCTCCGTGCTCTGGGCTGCGGCCCCGACCCCGGCTGGGACGGTTCCTAGACACATGGGGAAGTGGCAGCGGCACCTTCCTTCCTCGGAGATGTGCCTGTGCTTCTTGGAAGGGCTCCAGGCCCTTGGACAGGCTGGCTCAGAGGCTCAAGGCCGAATGGAGGACCGGGGGGCCCCGGGTCCCAGGGACCACCCTCTCCCGGCCCACACCGCACCAGATGGGGTGGCTCTCAGTATCCGGACACGCACACACGCACATGCACTTGGCAGTGGGTGGCGGGGGCTCCATCAGTGGCTCCTCTGGACGAGTAGCCACAGGGCTGGGCGGCGATCGGGTCTCCTGGCCTCTGCCCCTCCGGGACCCTGGGGCCGGCCAGGCTTTGGGCTTCCAAGAGAAGAGGGACAGAGATGGGACAGGAGAGCACAGCCACTGCTCTGACCTGATGCGGCCCAGGGGGACCCAGAGGTGTTTGGGGTTGAGGCCCGGCTGTCCTGCTGGGCTGTGAGGCTGCGCTGCTGTCTGTGGGCGCAGGACCGGACCCCCAGTCCTTTCAGGGCCCTTAGGGGACACATCCTTCTGCCTGCGGATGTGTGTCCGGCAGGGGTAGTGTTTCCAGTCAGCCTTGGGGGCGTCTCTCCCAGGCCCCGAGTCCCTCTCTCCTCTCCGGCCCTCCTCTCTTGGTGCTTCACTCGGGGCCCAACTGGAGCCCCTGCCCTGGGTGGTGGGGAGACAGGGAGGCCACCAGACCACCCTGGGGTCCACCGTGCACGGGAACACCCACCCAAACTGGGCTGTTTGCAAAGAGCTGCGGGAATGAATTTGAGGAAGCAGCTTTGAACTTGCACTGGTCCCCCGGTGAGTGAGAGCCGAGGGGAGTCTGGCCAAGCAGTCCAAACTCCCTCCTAAGCACGACGTTCTGGTGTGGGGGAGGGGCGCCACCCACCACGGAGCAGATTTTAGCGCCACCGTAAGTTTCAGGTGGAGAAATGTCGGGGGGCCGGAAGCTGAGCTGTTTTTCAGCAAACCCACTCTCGGTTGACCCTCCCATCGGGAGGGGCGGAGGGGCTGAGTCTCTCTGAGGAAGGCTTTGGCGTGAGATGGCCCGAGTCTCACCTGCACCCCACAATGACCACAGCGTGCCCTGGGGTGTCAGCGGTTGTTGAAGGCCCGGCGTGAGAACGCACGTGGGCTTGACTATCCCCGAGCACCCACTGGGGTGCAGACCGAGCCGTCGCCACCCGCTGCCCCTTGCCTGTCTGCCCAGCCAGGCCTTGCAGCCTGCAGAGGGTCCCAAAGAGGGGTGAGTCCAGGGTGCAGAGGGGCAGGGCGTCCGGTGTTTACAGAGGGTCCACCTTCACCCCCCTGCCAGCCTCTCTCGGTCCACATGGCTCCCTACCCCCTGCAGCTGCTGAAGGTGGGCTTGGGCTGGCAGTGGGCTCTTCTGCCTCCAAATCTGGTGCCCTTCCCGCTGGGTGGAGGCAGCGGGTGCCCTGTCTCTCAGGAAGCACCCGTGCGGGATGGAACTGGACCGAGGCTCCGGAGCCAAAAACAAGCGACAGGTCAGGTCAGTTATTAGGGCTGGGGGACAAGGACAGGCACAGAGGACAGTCCCTGCCCATGTGGCTTTTATGGTCAAAGCAACATGTTGAGGGCCCAAGAGCTGAGCTGGGATGGGGAGGGTTGGCCATCCCTGCCTGGATGGGAAAAGCAGAGAGGGCTCCCTGGAGGAGGTAGCATTTGAGCCAATGAAAGGTCAGTCAGTTATCTGGACAGGAAAGGGGGAAAGATCTTCCAGGGCAGAGGAACAGCAGGTACAGAGGATAACCTTGGATAACCTTGGGCTTCCTCTCAGGCCCTCGAGAGCTGGGTTGGTACCTGACTTCCCCTTTCCCACCCATGCACTGTTGGCTATTTTTGTCCTGATTCCCATTTTGGACGGGTCATGCTAGTTCTCACGTCTGCCCCCTCCTCGCTGCCCCACACCCTGCAGCAGCTGGACCACAACTTCCTGTCTTTCCTCACTCAGCAGAGGACACGTGTGGCCACCCCACTGCGCAGGCTCAGACCTGGAGGCTCCCCGGCTGCTTTGCACAGCAGCCCCAGCCCCGGCCCCGGCCCCGCAGGATACAGGCGTTGGCGGCTGGAGCTGCTGGGCGCCAAAGGTTCCGAGGGGCTCCCTCTGTCCTCTCCCTTCCGTCATCCCTCCCTTCCTAGGACTTTCTTGGAGCGAGACCCACTGGGGGACAGTCAGGTTTCAGTGCTGGCATCACAGAGTGGGAGTCGGCGTTGGGGACAAGGCACCCTCCTGACCATCAGCGTGGGGACTTTGAGACAGCCCCCCTGCAACCACATAGTCTGCACACAGTAGGGCTCCAGAAATAGAGCACGCCGTGGAGTTCCCCTTTTTCTGACGCAGTTTTTCCTGTTTACGGAGAACGTGTGTAAGCATCACAGCACGGGCACCCCACCCGGCCCGCTGAAGCCCCGGGGGCCACCGCGACCGCCCCCATCCTGAATGTGGAGTCCCGCCCCCGCTCCCCTCGAAGCTGTTTTATACGCGTGGGTCTTGTCCACGCTCGGCTGTAGTTAATGGTGTCCCGGTGCGATTTCCCGGGACCTGACTCTGACTCCATGCTGGGTTGGTGAGTGGCTGTTTGAACAGCACTGATGGACCCACAGGGCCGTGGGACTTGATTCTTTCGTTCCCCAAACACTCCTGTGCGTCTCTTATGCTGTGCCCAGTGCAGGGCTGGGTGCCGGGGGTGCAGGCGCACGGCACGGGGTCGCCTGGCCTGTTGGTGCTGTGCCGAGTCCACGTGGGGTGGATGGTAATGCACCGCATATACTCAGGCCCCACTACGTGCCAGACCTGTCAGGCACAACAGTGGCCGGCACACAGTAGGTGCTCCATAGGTGTTTGTTGAGCAGAACGAAATGTTTTTATGTGGGACCGGGAAGCACCATTACTTCCGTTTCACCGCTGGTGAAGGAGACCGTGCGCCAGTGCTTTTGAAGCCTGGCTGCACCCTCGCTGGCCTGGGGAGCCCATGGGACTCGTTCGGCCAGGCGGGGCCAGCCCTGTACGCGCTCCTCCACCGCTCAGGGGTTTCTGGAACTGTCCCATGGGATTCTGACCTGCCACCTGCACCCTTCTCAGCCCTGTGAGGCACTGAGCTCAGAGACTGGGCGGGGAGTCCTCCCCAGCACCTCTCCTCTTAGGGGGTTATTTTTAAAGGATAAAACAAGTTATAACAATGGGGTGGCAGCTGGCTAGAGCAGGCCAGGGGCGGGGCGAGGCAGTCCCTCCCACGGCGGTTACCCCAGGTTTGCTGTGACAGTCACTTCCATCTCTCTGACCAGGGCTGGGGCTTGTCCCCTCCAGGACCATGCCCAGAGCCCGGGGTCGGCTGTGGTCACTGCCCCCTGGTCTCCATGACTCTCCCCGTCCTTCCTGCCTGAGGGGAGCGGAGAAAGAGGCCTGGACCTAAACGCCAGGGCGCACGCACAGCCTGTGGGTCGTCTCCTGCCCGCGCAGGGGTCCGCAGGCTGTCGAGGTCAGCTGTCTCTCTGAGGCTCCTCTTTCCCCACCTGCCCAGGCCCACGGGGCCTCCCCGCATGAATGAGAGTTGACTCCGTGCTGGGCTCCGTGCCAGCTCCGAGCGGAGACACCTCAGCCACAGTCCCTGCCCGCAGGGCGCTGACGGCCCAGTGAGCGTCCAGCAGGGGAGGTCCAGCCTTTCGGCGTCTCTGGGCCACGGTGGAAGACGACGACGTGTCCTGAGCCCTACATTAAATACATTGCGACATGCAATCACAACAAAAAATTTATGTTTTAAGTAAATTTACAATTTTGTGTGGGTTGCATTTATAGCCATCCTGGGCCGCAGGTTGGACACCCCTGCCTAGGGTACAGTGTCGTCCCCACAGGGGCGGTGGTTTGGGGGCCAGGTCTCGTCTGTGGGGCAGGGAGGAGAAACCTGGGGGCCCGCCTGCCCCTCTCCCCCCACTGCCCATCCTGACCCCTCCGGCCCCTGCCCGCTGACCGCGGAGCTCTCCTGCCTCTGCGCGGCCCCGAACCAGCTTTCTCCAGCACCAAACTGGCCCCATTTCTTTCCTGGCCAAAGTCCTCCACTGCCTGTCACGATCGCCAGGATGGAGACCAGATTCCTGAGCATGGTACCCACGCCTTCTCCCTCTGGACCCTGCCCCCTCTCCAGTCCCTCACTCCCTGGGTGCCTGGGGCCCCCACCCCGCTGTGGGTACCACTCCAGGCCGGGAGGCAGTGGACACCCCTCACCCCTCGCTCGCGGGCCTCTGGGCGCACGATGCTGTTCTTCCTACCTAGCCTGACGTGCCCTCTGGGCTTTTCTTCCTGGAAAAAACGCCTCCTCACCCTTTGTGGTTGGTTCCCGGGGGATTTTCCTCTTGCCTGAGTCTCTCGCCAGGTCACTTCTGAGTCCACAGCGACTTCTTCCTTCTTTGCACTGGACACGCTGACTGGGCTGGGAGCTCGGGGTGAGGGGTGCACGTGTATTTTACTCTGTGTTCCCAGCTATTATGACAGGCCCAGGCACACAGTAGGTGCTCAATAAACACCCCAAAAGAAACAAGCGGACTGAGGCTCCAGACGAGAGCTGGCTGGCCCGTCCCTGCGCTCTGCACTTGTTGGCGTATTCAATGCTCCCGGCCGCAGGCGAGGCGGGCACACCCTGAGCACAGATAAGGACACTGAGGCTCAGGGAGGCGGGGTGCCTTCCCCAGGATTGCACCCCCAGTGGTGGGCAGAGCCAGTCCCCAACCAGGCACCTCTGCGCAGGTACAGGCCGCCCGAGGAGGAAGCAGGGCAGCCACGTGCCCACGGACTCATCAGCAGGCCCTCTCTCCCCCTCTTCCAGGGACAGAGGGATGCCGGTCCGGAGCGGGACATGGGTCATCCTACACTTTCACGCCCTGTTGTCACTGGAGAAATGAGACCGTGCCACACCGCCCACTCAGCCCTCTGCACGCTGGTGACATCTGTGTATTCATGTGCACACGAAGATGTCACACACATGTGGCGCTGAGGGATCCTGGGAGGAGGGTGGGGGCTTTGTCCTGGCGCGCTGGCTGGGTGGCGCGGCGGTCCCCACCGAAGGGGAAAGGACGGCTGTTTGTCCAGGCACCTGCTAGAAGTCCCTGCAGCTCTTGGACCTTTAGGGCCTTGCGACTAATGCGGGGAGCGGAACACGTGACCCCCAAACGGTGCCACCTGGGCGTGTGGGTCAGTCTGAGCTGCATGCAACCAGGACCACGTGGGCTGAAGAAAAACTTTCACCTCCCCCTTAACTACCTGAAAGAATTTAGGCAGGAGGCCTGGCCGGGAGAGAGGTGGTCCCAGAAACAACTTATCTGAAGGACCTGCCCTACCTGCCGGGCAGGACAAACACTCATCCCCAAACATCTGCCCTTCTGAGCCTCCCGCGCACTGCCCTCCCCCCTCGGAAGCCCCAGCCCTGGTCCCAGTCCTCTGCTCGGCCTCCACCGTCCGACTGGTCCTTGGGTCTCATCTTCTCAGGGGGCTGCCATACTGCAATGGGACACTGGTTAGTGACCCCCATTTCTACCTCACACCCCATTAACACTTTCTCAGGGATGGGCAAGCTTCCTGGAGGCCCTCTGGAGGCCCCTGTGCAGGGGCGCTGGGGTCTTGCTAAAAAGCACAGAGGAGCTGGGAGCCCCGTGGAGGTCACCTGGCCCCTGTCTGGTATAAAGGATGAGAAAGCAAGGCCTAGAAATGGACTGACCTGCTCTCCCACACCTGGAGCGGGCCTGGACCTCCCCCTTCCTTACACCTTCCCACAGCTCGGAGGAAGAGACACCGCGCCCGCTTGACTTGGTTGGGTCCCCACCGCCACAGCTGTCTGCCTCCCTGGATCCTCACCACCTGGGCCGTGCTCAAGCAGCGGGAAGCCAAGGCTGAGGGACGTCCTGAGAGATGCTCACGCCTCCTCCTGGAACATTCCAGCCTCTCTCCTGGGCCACGGGGATTCCCAGACCTGACTGGGCAGCAGCGGTGACTCAGGTCATTTGATGACTTGGTACCCGGTGAAACAACGAATCCCACGGGTGAGTCAGGCTGTGGGCCTCACCGGCTGGAAAGGAGGGACAGGATGTGGGATCCTTCCCCTCCAGATCCAGGCCGCCCCACCCCCAGCCTGTGATTCCCACACTGCCTTGTGGTAGTTACTGTTTCTTTTACCAGTAGGCAGAGGGAAGCTGTTTGAAGTTACTTACTATTAAGCATTGCCTGTTTTAAAATCATAGATGATTAGAGCTGGAAAAGTTCCTCTGGAGTAATTTTCCTTTTGGTTTTATAGCACATACACGTGCTAGGGTACAGCACGGATCTGCCCAAGGTCCGCTGGGGCCCAGTCCCCTTCCTACCATGTCCAATGACCAGGCACCAAAGCTGGTCCCCAAGTCCACAGGTAGCCCCGCTTCACTGGGCCCGGACTGGGGCTGGGGGAGGCCCACGGTCCAGAGATCAGGCCAGGCTGGGAGCTGGCCAAGCAAGGGCCCTGGCCGGCCTCAGACACTCCTCAGTCCTGTGTTCCCAGGGCCCCACTCTCGTGTCGCCTACCCCCGCCCCATTTCCTGACGAATTTTACTGAACCTCTTACTGGATGTGGCCAGCCTTGGGTTAACCAGTCTGAGTTGCTAACCAGGAATGGATCTTTCCACCCTCTTTCCCCGCTGGCCCTTCCTGATGTCCAAGCCCGGCCAACTCCCAGGCTCTGAGGACCAGAGGGCTTCCTGGAGGAGGCGGGGGGGGGGGGCGCGGAGGGGGGGAAGGGGCGGTGCGCGCCCAGCGTTAGTCCCTCCGCGTCCTCCAGGTGGGCCCGGAGTCTTGGCCGAGCACCGGCGCTTTCACTCCCCTCCCAGGGTCTGGGTGCTGTCACCGGCCACCTGTACACCCCGCCCAATCCTTCTCTGGTTCCCCAGAGAAGCGGCCGAGAGTTTACAAGCCGCGAACGCCCTACCCGCCAGTCCGGCTCGGAAATGACTTCCCCGCGCGGGGCCCCGCCCCCTCCAGACCCCGCCCTTCTCCAACCAGCTGCCCCCACCCCGCGCGCCAGACCCCGCCCCCGATCAGGCCCCGCCCCGCGGACGGCGCTCTGGGCGGATCCGGCCGGCGGAGGGTACTGAGCGTCGGGCCAGGGGGAGGCGCTGTCGGGCGCAGGGTCCGGGTCGGGGTCTGGGCCGGGTCAGGAGGCCCCAGACGCCCGAGCCCGGTGCGCCCAGAGGGCAGCGAAGCAGCCATGGCGGAGATGGCGTCGCAGCCCCTGGCGCTGCCCTCGGGGCTGCTGGAGCTGTGCGCGCTGCTCGGGCCCCCCAGGGACAGCCTCCGCGGCCTGGAGCAGGTAAGAACTCTGCGGGGAAACCAAGGCGGGCGACGGCCAGAGAGCGGGGTCACGACCCGGTGCACCCCGAGTCAGTGCCCGGAGGACGCCCTCCCCCATCGCACCTCCGCTCCGGACCCGCGGCGCCCCCCAGGCGGGGATCCAGCATGTCTCCGGGGTGTAGACAGTGAGCCCGAGGTCCAGCCGGGCCTGGCTGCCTTCAGCCTGCCCAGTGCCGAGAACCGCAGGTTTTCTCCCCAGAGGTGGCTGCCTCTGGGGGCTCCCCCACCCCCCACGGGGTGGGGGACCCGCCAGAGTCGTTCCAGAGATTACCGGCAGGGAGAGCGCTGGCATCCGTCCCGCGCCGCGTTCCTTGGGGAGGGGCCTGGCTTCTCGGGCTGCAGTCTTAAGTGCGGTCTTGAGGACGCCCACCTGGGCGAGGTCGAGGTGGGCGAGACCACCGCGGCCTCGTGCGCGGAGTCCTTACCTTTCCCCATTAATTAGTCCATTGCACCGGTTCCCTGTTCGCTGCCTAGAGAGATGTTGTAGACCTAAGGGCCACCTTTAAATATCCTGCACCGAGTGGTTTTGCGATGAAACTTGTTTTTTTCTCACGTGTACTAGAGGGTGCCCCACGACCCACCCCCTTTCCTCCATCTCCACACCTGATCAGCCAAAGTGATGAACGCAGGTCCCCTTTCTGGGGGAAGCAGCAGTTTTGGACATTCTGGTTCTCCTTTCCCGGGATCTCCGTTTTGCTTAGCTCTGGAACTTGACTTTCTTTTGAATGGGTCTGAGGCCCTCTGTCTCTGGCCGAGGGTGCCCGTGACACTGTCATTTTTTCTCTGGTTGGAGCGATGCCCGGTGTGGTTGGAGGCTCCCAGACATTCCCGCTGGGTTATGCGGACGAGTCAGTGAAAGGCAGAGAGAGAGGCATTTGCATACTTAGCCCTGCAGAGTTGAACTGGGGTCACCCAGAGAAGCTAAATGTTGCTGGAAATAACCAGACACATGGCTGTGAATGCTTCCCTGGTCTCCTCCGCTGGTTTCAATGTTGTCTGCGTTGCCTTCACCTTTCTTGCTCCCTGAGCCCCCCAAATGTCTGTGTGCCCTGACCGCAGCCCGGGCGGCTGAGAAGTCTTCTTGCCCTTAACTTGCCAGATGGCCCTTCCTCTTTCTTCTGGAAGGAAATGGCTGGGTGTCAGCTGTGGTCTCCCCTGCAGTGAGGCTCCTTGCGTCTTGGGCGGTTACAACACAGCGGTTACTGGCCCCCGTGTGAGATGCATCTGGACCGCAGGATGGGCCATCTGAGATCTTTACGGTGCTGCTTCCTGGACCCACCCGGGGCCGCCACATCTCCCAGGTCCAGCGCGCAGTCCGTGGCCCTGCCCCTCACCTTCACCCTCTCTGCACCGAACCTCGCTTCTGTTGGGGGTTTGGCGAAGGGCAGGGAGAGAAGTCATAGCGGGAGCAGGAAAAGGGGGTGCGAAGGTGCCAGTTCCACTTCCTGGGACGGTCCCGCTTGGGAAACTCACGTCCACGTTAAAGTTAACCAAGCCGATGACTTTTCATTAAGTAGCGTTGGGCTTTAGAGCAGTGCTAGTCTGAACGTCCAAGGCTTTTCAATGACTTTTCATTCGGCTTTTTGAAATGACCATTGCTCTGTGGTGCAGGCGCTTCTGTTGGGTGAGCCTGGAGGTGGGAGAACCATGGCGCTTAATCCCAGGGGAGCATAGTGGGCTGGCGTTTGGGTTTGTTCACTTCTTGGATGAGGCGGTGTTTGTTTTGCTGAGGACAGTGACAGAGAATCGGAGGACACCGTTCAGTTCCCTTGTGAGTGATGTGGTTAGTGACATTTCCTGCCACTCCTTGGTTGCTATGGAGATGGGGGGGAGTGAAGGACCCGCACAAATCCATCGCTCAGCCTGGGAAGGTGCTCAGAGCCCCTCTCCCCTTGTGGGTCGCTAGCGAAGCTCTTGGTGTGAAGGCCCGTTTGCGATTCCCGGTAGGGGGCACCCTCTCAGTTTCTAGGCCAGCCCTGCCCAACAGAACTTTCTGGATGATGACCCTCAGCGGTGTTTACCTGTGCTGCCCAATGTGGTGGCTCCTGGGTGCTTGAACTGCGGCTCATGCCACTGAGAACTGGATTTCACATTGAACTCAGATTGTATTTAAGTAGCCGCCTGCAGCTCCTGGCGGCTGTGTTGGGTAGCAGTTCCGGAGCACTGAGAAATTATGAATTTCTGTTCTGTGTCCCAGATGAGGCAAACCCCATCGCGGGGGTCCTGGCCACCATGCAGTCTAACAGAAATCTGCGACTCAAGTGAATTAGGGTGTTGTGGTTTTTAGCTGTTGACTAGATTTAAAAAAATTTTTTTATTTACTTATCTTTAGAGGGGAAGGGAAGGAGAGAGGGAGAGAAACATCAGTGTGTGGTTGCCTCTCACACGCCCCCTACTGGGGACCTGGCCGGCAACCCAGGCAAGTGCTCCAGCTAGGAATCCAACCGGTGACCCTGTGGTTCGAAGGCCGGTGCTCAGTCCACTGAGCCGCAGCAGCCAGGGCAGGAGCTTAGTTTTCAAACCTGTAAGTTCACGGGAGCCGCGCAGGCAGGTCAGAGGTACTTGAGTGGAATCTGGGACTGGAAAGACTTTGGAGCGGGACGTGGGACTCTGGGAGCTGTCCCCAGTGCGCAGCTGGAGCCGCGTGAGTGTTGCGAGTGGTGCGGACGGACTGGGGGCCAAGGGCTCAGCCTGGGGGTGGGGGTGACAGGCAGGAAGAGGGGATCTGCAGGGGGCTGCTGGGGATCAGGAGGTAGGGGACTCGGGGAACCTTCCGGAAAAGGGGCCCATCTGCGGACTCTCAGTGCCTGGAGCGAACACATTCGCTCCTCTGGCTGTAATGGCTCCCGGGGTGGGGTCTCTCCCAGTCGCTGCGCACGTGAGGGGAACTAGAGGGCACAGGGCCACGGTCACCGCGGCCCAACCGCTGGAGCCGAGATTGCGCGCAGCCATGGACATGGCCCCGTTGTGCACGCCGCCCAGCGGTTTTAAAGTTGCCTGATCGCCCGGATTTCCCACCTGTGGTCTCGGTTCCTACTGGTGTTAGTTTTCCCCAAAGGCGAGGAAATCGCTGAGTTTAGATGCTGCGGCGTGGACACGAGTGTCCTGAGCTGGGAATGGGTTCCTCACGACTGAAAATGCTGTCACTGTGTGCGCCGGTTCAGGCCCAAGGGGCCCCACTGGTGCCACCGATTGTTACCAAGACGTTGGTGTCGGCTGCTTCCCGTTGGTCAGGGTCCTGCTTCTCCTGGAGACAGTGGTGTCCTTCCTGGTGCCCGTCCAGGGCCCTGTCCAGGCTCCTTCCCGACCCTTCACTTCCTTCCCAGGGAAGCCACCGCAGGCTCGTCCAGGCTTAGCCGGCGGGGCACCGGCCCACTCGCCCCCACAGACGGCGTTCCCGGCGGGGGCTGGGAGAGCTCTGGGCTCAGTCCGGCAGCGGCACGCTCAGTCCCGACTCTGCCGAGAGCCCCGTCGGGCACGGCCGTTGGAAAAGACGTGGGGGGGGGGGGAGCCCACGCGCCTTGTGTTGTTTGGGGGCAGAATGAAAAGACGAGGTTAAACCCAGTCTTGCGCCAAGTTAAAGTTCAGAAGGATCCGGGTGAAATGACCGCGTCTTAGCGACCCCTAGGGCCAGACAGAGGTGTCCTCGCTGTGGCCTCACTGCTGCTCCGTCTTCCCAGGCCGTGGGGACAGCCCTGCGGGTGTGGCGGGTGTGGCGTTGGTGATGTGTTTGCGTGGGTTTGGACACCAGACAGAGCCCGTCGTTGCCCGGCCCCCGCCCAGCCTGTGAGGGGACGCAGGGCCTTCCGGGGACGAAAGGGGCTGAGCCCTGGACCTGCGGTGTCTCCCGAGGACCTCACCGGCCGCCGCAGTGGAGACAGAGCCCGCGTCGGAGCCCAGGCCGCCCCTCACAGGACCGGGCCTTGTCCGGGAGGGCGACTCACTGCGTCCCGCGAACAGCCGCAGCACCAGGCTTGGGTGGCGCAGACTTGCCTGGGCGTCGGGCCTGAGAAGTCCCTGAGAGCGACTTCCGGGGTCCTCACCGTCACGAGCCGCTGCTAGGAGAAGCCGCGGGGCGCACCTGCCCGCCTTGCGTTTGTGGGCACGAGGGCCGGCAGCGCCGCGTAACGAACGCCCGTTTCTGCCCGTTCCAGGTGGCCCAGAGACGGGGCTCCCAGAGCCTGCCCTGCCTCGACCCGGAGGTGCTGTCTGTGTTTGCGCCTCCGTTCGTCAGCAGGGCGGACGGGCCGCCGGCCGGTGCGGGCTGCGGGACCCTGAGCAAAGCCAAGAGGCGCTCCTTCCGGAAGAAGAGGGAGAAGGCCAAGGCGGAGCCCAGCAAGGGCCTCCCGGAGGGCCCTCGGGGGCCGGACGCAGACGACGTTAGCGTCCCCAACGGCGTGGACCTGCTGGCGCTGCCTCAGCTGTGCTTCCCAGGTACGCGGTGCCCGGGGGCGGCCTGCCTGAGGGCCACCCCATGCTCTGTCTGGGAGTCAGCACGCTCAGCCACGTGCGCCGGGGTGAGCTGGCCGCCCCTCAGGCCCCTGCGCCCCACCCCAGCACCGAGCTCTCCTGCTCTCGGGGGTTTCAAAGCGGAAGGGCGGCTCAGGTGGTTTGGCACAGTCCCCATTCCAGAAGACGGGGGATCGCCGGGTCGTGCGGTGTGTTAATGGTGCTTGCAAAGGACTTGGAGCTCTGCCTTCAGATCCATCTTCCTGAGGGGCCTGGAAGGGGGTTAAACCGTGCGTGGCCCGGCAGCCGGCGCCTCCCACCCCCGCCCACCCTGCCTCCGGGGTCCCTGGGACCGGAAGCAGAGATTGTGTCTTCCCCTGCCCCCCTCCCCAGGTGCTTGGCCTGAGCACCTGTGCGGTCATTTCCACTGGAGATTGATGCTGCTTCTCGCTCTGCTCCTGGGGACCATAAACCACGGCCAGCTGTCACCCCAGGCCTCACAGAGTCTTTCTTCTTCCATCTTCAGGGGGCCTGAGCGTGGCCTCGGAACCGAAGGAGGACTACATCCACTTCCTGGTGCTGACGGACATCTGCGGGAACAGGACGTACGGCGTGGTGGCCCAGTACTACCGGCCGCTGCATGTAGGTGGCGCCCACACCCTCCCTCTGAAACTGGAGTGGGGTGGGGTTCTTAGGACCCTCCCACTTGACAGGGAGAGACAGCGGCACAGAGAGGTCAGGGGACTTGCCCAAGGTCAC
Organism: Anoura caudifer; assembly: GCA_004027475.1. Classification (NCBI taxonomy): domain Eukaryota; kingdom Metazoa; phylum Chordata; class Mammalia; order Chiroptera; family Phyllostomidae; genus Anoura; species Anoura caudifer. The sequence goes on along the minus strand of PVKU01011642.1, from coordinate 17,725 downwards.
ACCGCAGCCGGTTTGAATAGGAGCAGACCCGAGAGACAGGAGGGTCTCGTTGAGCGGTGGCGGGTGGGCCAGGACGTGGCCGACTGTGCCCAGGGCTTCTCCCTTTACCTGGCTGTGGACCGTACGGTGACCTCCAGTTCCCAAAGTCCCAAACGGAAGCTGTCCTCACACTCCTCCGTCCCGACCCAAAACTCGCAAACAGCACCCCCAGGGCCCAGATTGTGGGCCCCAAATATTGTGCCCATCAGGAGCTGTGTGTTCCGGAACCTGCTGTTGCGTTGTGTCTCTGGCTGCGATCCCTTGTCGCTGGCCGAGGTCCCTCCTGCTCCCTCCTCCTGCCCCTGCCCCCCGCCTGGCTCCCAGGCACCCAGGATGCTGCATTTGGTCCCTGTAAAGCCAAGCACCACAGCCCCTTCGTGTGTCTGTGTCCTGTGCGTCCTCAGCTTACCTGCTTTGTAACCTCCCCACCTCCACGCAGTGAGCCCTCGGGGGGGCCGGCACCATGACCGAAAGGCCGGTCCTCCCTCTCGGACTTGGCAGTAAGCCTGGCAGGAGCGAGCGAGGGGAGGGCTCCGCCCAGCCCCTGCGGTCCCCTTTCTGTCTGGAGGTGCGTGCTGTGGCGCGCGCACGCCGAGACCTGGCCGGCCAGGAGGTCACCTGTGGCCACCGCTCTCCCTCTAGGACGAGTCCTGCTTCTACAACGGCACGCCTCACCGGGAGTCGTCCGGGCTGGCCGCGAGCGCCGCCGGCTGCTTCGTGCCCTTCGCCGTGTGCGTGGTCTCCAGGTTCCCCTACTACAACGCCCTCAGGGACTGCCTGTCCTGGTGAGCTGCCATCGCCGCTGCCGCTACCGCCCTCCATCCGTGGGGCCGCCTCCGAGGGTGCCGACCCGCGGGCAGGCGTGGGGCTCCCCTGGGAAACGCCGCACCCGGACGGGCGGCCTGACAGGGCGGGCGATGAAGGCAAACTCCTGGGAGTGAAGTGAGCAGGGAGGGTTTGTTCCCGTGGGGACAACAACTCTTCCTGGCTGTCCGAGAAAACCAGCGGGCTGGTCTTAGTTCCGATGAGTTTTGTTAACATTTTGAAGATTGCTCTTGGGTAGAATCGTTAACTGACTTAGTGCTGATGTTGCGTTGAAAACTGAGGGTGTAGAGGATTCTTGAAAAATCGAGAAAGCATGGTCTTGAACCCGATGCTGACGCGGCCCTGTCCCACCAGGACCACGGGCACCGCCCCCGAGTTCCGTTCTCAGAACGTGGACTGGTCTGGTGGCGGGCTGAGGAAGGGGCAGCGAGCCAGGCTCCCCGGTGTGTCCCGGGCCTGGAGAGCCCTGCGTGGCGGGCCCCTTCTACGCTCCCGGAAGAGGACGATCGGTCCCACCCTCGCACCGAGGTCGGTCGTGGGGTTGAGCGGGACTCCGCGCCGATCGGACGGATCGCGCTCCTGACCCGAATTCCAGCTCCTCGCGGTTTCACTATTTAGGGAGCGGCCGGTCTCCGGACGTGGTTTGGGTCTAGCGTGCGTTTATCGCCGCAGACGTAACTCGTCTGGCGGGACAGAGCACCGACCTGCTCTCGGTCGGCGCGTGAGCAGGCGGAGCGTGGCGTTCATCGAACCCGTGTCTGCTGGGGCACGGAAAGTGCTAGAATGACAAGTTAGGGGGTGGTCCCTTTGTATGGGCTGACTGTGATCTTCGGTGCTGATAGGTGAATGGCTGTTTAATCTGAGAGTCCTCTTCTGCACGGTGGGGACTGTTTTCCCACGTTTACAAACTAAAACGGATGGGAAAGGGCCCGAGAACGTCCCCTGGGCAGAAGGGGGTCCGAAGGGCGGCCCGCTCCCCGTCCCTGGTCCCGTCCCCCCCGGGTGCACTAGTTCAGCACTTACCTTTCCCAGGGTGACTGACGACACCGCCCCTCCCCCCCCGCCCCGCTGGACACTCACGCAGGCCGGTACTTAACGTGAGAAGTGTGTTCATCTTTTATCTTCTCAGTCCCCCCCCTGCCCCGCCCCCCGGCCCTGGTCAGACCACCAGAACTGGAAACTGTCTCTGGGGAAGGACGCATGTCAGAAATTCACAAGGCCACGGGTGTCACAACACGAGTTTGCACATGCTCAAAGTCCGCTTTTCCGCCCTGGGACGCTGCGTCTGCCGTGCCTCCACGTGGGCCAAAATCCCGGATGCTTCCGTTGTGTTTGGAGGTTTAGGTTACGGGCAGTTTTTGTTTTCTTTTTGAAAACGCACCTTCACGCTGTTAACAGTTTTGTAACAGAGAGAGACCGGAAGGATACTGAGCCTTCTTCGAGTCCTGACGCAAAGACGGGCTCCAGGAGCGATTCCGTTCCTTGAAGACACACCCCAGCGCCCCGGCGGCCGGTACCCGATGCTCTCGCGCTGTGTGGTGGCCGCATGCGGTCCGGTGCAGGGCACGGGTGGGCGCAGCTGGGCCTCGGACTGCCTGGCCACACGGGACCCGCTGGCCTTCTCTACGGTCCACGGCCACCTCTGGGCCAGCACGGTGGCGGCGTCCACTCTCAAGGGGGTTGCAGCCAGGCTCCCTCCTGAGGGCTGAGCTGTGTCTCTTCGGCTGCTCAGTCACTGCCTGGCGCCAGCGCGGGGCGGCCCCGCAGTGAGCCCGCAGAGCTGTCTGTCCAGCCGGCGCGTGCGGTGGAGAGCAGACGGATGCGCTTGTCTGTGGAACAGCCCCGCGCCCGGCTGCCCCTCCTGTGATTTCAGAAACGCAGCCCCTGGAGTTTCCCTGCGTGGCAGGGGCGCCCCTGGTCAGGATCCCTGTTGTTCTCATCCCCCGCAAAGCTCCCTCGGAGCCCACGCCCGGCCCCTCTGCCCAGGCTCCCCTTCCCCCCGAGTGTTTTCACCCCACATACATCAAACCTCAGGATGCATTTTGAGGACAAGCTCTCTCCGGCACGTCCCTTCGAGAGGCTGAGTGCTGGTTCCTGCAGTGTCAGCCCCAGAGAGAGGCAGGGCCTCCAGCAGCTCACCCCAACGGGGGTGCACATGGGGAGCGGTGCCCAGGCCAAGGAGCAGCATGTGCCAGGCCCCGCCAGCAAGACCCCCACAGGGGCCGGCAAGCCCCTGCAGGCGGCCCCCTCTGCTGCCTGCAGCGAGAGCCCCGGCACTGCCGACGGCCTGGCGGAGGCTCCGCTCCGACCAGCAACGCCGAGGGCGACTGCTGGGTTCTCAGGTTGACCTTGCGATGCGACTTTCTTCTTCCCGTTTCAGTTTGTTGGTTCACCTGAAGCTCTGTAAAGACTTTGAAGTTGACAACCACATAAAGGATTTCGCTGCGAAACTGTCTTTAATCCCGAGCCCTCCGCCTGGACCGCTGCATCTGGTAATTGTATCTTTTCTCTGCAAACGGTAGAAGGGACACGGCGCAGCTGGCTACAGCGTTTTAGACGGTTCCTTAAGTTCTAGCCGCGTTTAAATTTTGCTTCTCACGGGCCTTACGAGACTTTTGCACGCGATTTCTAAAGGTCAAACAGCTAAAAATAGAAGTTTTCTGAAAATTGAGAAAGGGAATTTTGTTCTTCGGTCAAGTTGGCTTGAATTTCGCTGACTGGCTCAGGGCGAGTAGGTCTTGAGCTAGGAATCGGCCCCTTTGGCAGTTCACGGGTGAGTTCCTTGCCTGCTGTGCAGAGAGCACTTAGCATTTGCTTACCAGTTTCGCTTTCGTTTGTCTGGGATACTGACATTGAACTTGTCAGTGTCCGGGATACTGGGTGTTACATTGAACTTGTCAATTCCCGGGATACTGGGTGTTACATTGAACTTGTCAGTGTCCGGGATGCTGGGTGTTACATTGAACTTGTCAATTCCCAGGATACTGGGTGTTACATTGAACTTGTCAGTGCCTGGGATGCTGGGTGTTACATTGAACTTGTTAATGCTTTCTGCTGGCCAGTGTGATTAGTGATAAGTAACTGGTTATGTAGAGACACACGCATTCACAGTACCACTGAGCTACTTAATTAACGGACAGCCTTTCCCCCACCTGGGCTCCGTGGCATGCTGCTGGTTCTGAGATGCCACCGGCTACTTTGTGGCAGGAAGGCTTTGGGGGCCAGGAGGGTTTGAGATGGGCAGGCACGTTCTGTGGACCGCTGAGCCAGGGGGTGACGCCTGGATTTATTTATTTATTTTTGGTTTTGAAAATTGATTTGACAGAGACAGACAGACAGACACTGATTTGTTGTTCCACTTACTCAGGCACTCACTGGTCGCTTCTCATATGTGCCCTGACCAGGGATCAGACCCACAGACTTGACCTATTGGGGTCAATGCTCCAATCAGCTGAGCTACCTGGCCAGGGCTGAGACCTGTTTGAGTCAGTATTTCAGACGAACTTAACCACAGGATGCTTCCTTTTAAAAAAAAATGCACAGAAAACAAGACACGTATTCAGTAAACACCTAGAAATGGAATGTAAACACTGACTCAGCTTCACCCCATCTGTCCCTTCCGGCAGATTATACAGGTAGACCTTGGTGTTTCACAGTTTGATCATCGGCAGTCGAAAATTTGTCTAGTTTGTCAGGAGGCCCATGAGGACGGCTCCCAGAAACCTCTGCGGGGAGCCTTTGTTGGGGGCGCATCTCTCTACCATGTGGGTGACTGGCGGCGTCTTCGCTGCGGTGAAATCACCAAAGGCGATGTTCTTGTCCCCGCGTGCTCCGCAGGCTTTCATGGAGGACCTGCCGCAGCCGCGAGCACCCTCCGATTGTTTCCCTCCCCCTGTTCTCGCCCCCAGTCCCTGGCTCCCACTCAGGCCGTTCTCTGCTGCTCCCCTGCAGGGGCGGCCGGGCACCTGGAGCCCCCTGCCTGGAGGGGACCACCGCCTCCCCCTGTGCCCACCACGCCCTCCGGCACGTGACCTCGGCATCCTGTGAATACGGAATTTGAAGTGTTCTCTTAAAATCATATCTGGAAAGATGAAGTATCTTTCTGAACATTTTTTTTGAATTACCTGTGTTTAAAGGAACTTTAGCTCTTAAACACTAGGAGAATCCGTACTATGTAGCAATTATGAATGACAAGGTGTACAGGCTAGGATTCACCTGAGCGTGCTTGATCCAGAGCTGGTGCTCGTGGGGACGGATAGCTGGGTGGTGGTGCATCTTCATTTTGCTAATAATTAAAGAGTTCGAGGAGGCTGGGCTGAGAAAAACCTGCGGTGCTCAGCTTCTGTGACCCACGATCGCGGTCCTGTGGGTATACCCCTAGGCTAACTCTGCGGCGTACCAGCTGACGACCGCATGGGTTTCCAGCTCCGGCGCTTCCCGGCTCTGATGGTCGTGCCGGCCGGCCGCCGCCGGGAGCAGCTCCCTGAACTCACAGGGCAACCGGTCTTCTCAGGTCTTCAACATGAAGCCGCTGCAGGTGGTCTTCCCCTCGCGGGCGGACCCCGAGAGCCCTGTCATCGACCTGGACCTGCACCTGCCCCTGCTGTGCTTCCGCCCCGAGAAGGTGCTGCAGGTGCGCCCCCCCCGCCCCTTCCCCCACCTCCGAGGGTCTCCTGCAGGGAAACGCGGGCGGGGCCTGTGTCCACGCTCTGGCCTCGGGGGCACTGTCGCCAGCGAGGTCCGTGGTCTGTCTGCCCCCCCAGGTCCTGACGTGCCTGCTGACGGAGCAGCGGATCGTCTTCTTCTCGGCCAGCTGGGCGCTGCTGACGCTGGTGGCCGAGTGCTTCCTGGCCTACCTGCACCCCCTGCGGTGGCAGCACACCTTTGTCCCCGTCCTGTCGGGGCAGATGCTGGACTTCGTCATGGCGCCCACCTCCTTCCTCATGGGCTGCCACCTCAGCCACTTGGAAGAAGTCAGCAAGGTCAGGTGTCGGCCGCTGGGCCCGGAGCCCTACGGGCCTGCGTGGCTGTGGCGGGGACTCATGGGAAGTCGCTTAGAAAGTGCCCGAGGTGAGGGCCGGGCGCACGGCCACAGGGCGACGGCACCGCGTCCTCCGGGAATGCCTTGCGCACGGCGCCCCTTCCCCCGCGGACCTCGGGGTGTGTTCAAGGCTACGGCGTTCTGAGCGCCTGGTGGGGGCTCCTCGACCCACTTACGGTCCCAGCGGCTCAGCTGGCTTCCCAGGCGTTCTCGGTGTGGGGAGCGTAGGCGGGGAGTTGATCGGACCCCGATTTCAGGCGGAGCCTCTGCTGCTCACCTGTGCTAAGCCTCGGTTTCCCCATCTGTGAAGAAGGCGGGGCTCTGAGTTGAGGACAGTCCCCGCCCCCACCTGGCGTCAGGCACGTGATTGGAGCTTGGGAGACGGTGCCGGCCACTGTCACCGCCCCAAACTCTCTCGCTCTTTAAAGAGATTTTTTTATGAGGCTTCTGTTGCCCTATGGACCTTCTTCCTGGGAGACACCCGTGTGCACACGGCCTGCTGCCCGGCGTGGGTGGGGCTCGTGGGCCTCGCTGGGGGACTGGCCTGGGGCAGCGTGGAGCCCCTCAGCACCCTCCTGGTGCAGGGACAGTGAGTGTGCCCGCCGAGTCGTGGTGACGGGGGTCACGGGGGTCGCTGGGGCCGTGGGGGCTGTTTCTGCCATCACGCTGCCTGCTGGCAAGGGCGTGCGTTTCACTGTGGGGCTAGTGCCGTGGATTCGTGATGAGTGTGGTGCGCGGGCCTGCAGGCGCGGCAGGTGTGGGTTTTTAAATAGCTCTATCCCGATACACAATTTATGTGCCGCAAAGTTCACCCAGTTAAAGCGTACACCGTGTTTGCACGTTTTATGTGCTAATTCTGTACGTAGATGTGCAATCAGTGCTACCCATGTGTGATGCACATTCTCATTTTTCCCTCAAAAGTTTGTGCGCAAAGCATGGGTTGTACATGGCAAAATACGGTAGTTCGGTGGCTTTTGGTAACTTTACAGCTTTGTGCCAACTAATCCGAGGCACTTCCGTCGCCCCACAAAGAACCACTGTGCGCGCTGTCCCCCGATCCTGTCCTCCTCGGCCCTGTCCCTGGGCTCGCCTGTCCCAAACTCGCTCTGGCCTTCGGCTTCGCCTGCTCCCACTCAGTACCAGGTTCTGAGGTTCGTCTGCACAGCGCACAGCAGGACCTCACCTTTGTTGGCCACCGCGTGGACGCACCGCAGTTGGCTCCTCCGCTCCCCCGTGGGGGTGTGCTTGGGTTGTCTGTACCTTTCGACCCTTTTGAATAATGCAGCCGTGAGGCTCTGTGTGGGCACAGGGGTGGGTGCCTGTGCCCGCGGCAACTCTGTTTAACCCTTTGAGACGCGGCCAGACTGTTCACCGTAGCGGCCGCCCCACGCCACGCCCCCGCTGGCCATCTGGGCCGCTCTGGTTTCCCCCATCCTCGCCATCCCACGCTGTGGTCTGCCTTTCAGAGGTGAGCCGTCCTGGGGTGGGGGGTGGGGTCTCGTGGTGGTTCTGCTGCTGGTTTCCCTGCCGGTCCTGCAGGGCAGGCTTCCGTCTGCAGAGGGTCTGGGTGGGCACAGAACGGAGCGAAGCCAGAACCCCTGCCCGTCCTCGGGGGCGGCCCGCCGCCCTGCGTCTCCTGTGGGAGCAAATCCCGGGAGGCTCCTCGCGCAGGGCTGGCCAGCCTCCTGGGGAGAGCCGGGCATCTCGGGGCCCTCGCCAGAGCGGTGACTCGCTGGGGCACAAACACCCTTTAAGAAAAGGCCATTCAGACCTTCGTGGAAGGAATGGGAATGGAGACAGGCCACCCAGCCTGCCTTGCACAGGAGAGAAACGTAGGCTGTGCTCAGACGTCCGAAACGGCGTCTTTCACAGCCGTCCGGGGCAAGACCGGTTTTGCTGCAGCCACTTCCGAAGGGAAACTCTGTGTCCAGCCCGCAGTCCTGAAGCGTCCCTTCCGGTGGCTTGCCGGTGCTGGGGGGTCTTGGGATGGCCAGCAGGACTTGGCCGAAAGCCCTCGGGGTGTGGGTTTTGCTGGTGGTGCCGGGGCCTGGATGCCGGCCCGCCACACATCGGCACGGACTCCCAGAGGCCCCGCTGGCCACAGCTCACTCCGTCAGTGCCCTTGCGTCCGGCCTGGGAGGTGCCGTCTGCCCGTTTCCTGCCGGGTAGGACCTGGCACGGGAGCCGGGAGTGGTGACCTGCGGAGAGAGCCCACGCCACATCCTGGGGCTCTCAGGACTCCCGCGCCTGACCCAGCACTTGCGTGCTTTGTACCAGATAAGACTTCACAAGTGTGCCGAGCCCACATTCAAAAAATCCCAAGTGTGCGTGGTTGGCGAGCCCAGGGCCCTGCCACGCCCGGCACTTGGCAGGCAGCGCTCTCCAGAGCTCTGGAATGTTCTCCCCCGGCTCCTTGCAGTGGTGCCTGCGTGTCTGCACCAAGGCAGGTGAAGGCCCGGTGGCAGTGCCCATCGGAACCGCGACCCGAAGGCCGAGGCCCTTAGCTCGCTCACAGAGCCCGCGGCGGCTCTCGTGGCACTTCCGGGGGCGGGGCCTGGTGTGGATAAGGCCCCGGGCCACGCCAGGCAAGCAGGGCCGCTCGGCGAGGACGCCGTCTCAGCGTGTGTGGGGCGTGTTTTCAAAGGTGGGCTTGGGTTCTCACATCGGCCCTCGTGCTCGCTCCACAGGAAGCCGACGGCTTAGTTCTGGTCAACATCGACGCCGGGAGCGTCACCTCCTCCAGCGACGAGGATGTGGACGTCCCCGACATCCCGCTCCTGGCGGCGCAGACCTTCGTTCAGAGGTAAAGCCGGGGACCGTGTGGGGCGGAAAACAAACACCTCTGTCCGAGGTCCTTCCTGGCTGCTTTTCCAGTCTCGCTGGTAGAGGCTTTCTGTGTTCGTGGTTGGGAAGTCACTGGAGCTTTTAAAAACGAAAACCGTTTTGTCTTTGTTCTGACCGCCCTGACATATCCGTGATGGCCTTGAGCAGCCAGGTGATAGCCGCAGCTCCCGGGAGCCCTCCCGCAGCCCTGTGCCCGGGGCCCTGCACCCAGCCCGGTGACACTCCTTCTCACTCACTCAGTCACTCACTCACTCTCGTGTCCACCCATCCCTCCACCCACCCGCCCGTCCACCTCCTCACCCACCTGCCCGTTCACCCGCACCCACCGCCCACCACGTCCACCCATAGGTGTGTCTCCAACACCTGCCGCACACAGCAGCCCCCGCCCTGTGAGGACACTGTCTGTCCCGGGCCCAGAAGGATGCCCGTGACCCGCCCTCCCTGAGCAGGGAACTGTCTCTCCTCGCGCCCCGCGCTCTACCTGCGTTCTCGCATCGTCTGCCTTGTTTCATAGCTCTTTGAGTTTCCCCTTCTCTCCTGCCACATGCCGCCGGCCCAGGCCGGACCAACCCATGCGGGGTTCTGGCTTGGCGGGCCCTGCAGCCCTGTCCCGCTGGGGAGAGGCTGGGTGGGACCCTGTGCATGGGCCGAGCCTGGGAGGGTGGGCAGAGGTGCCTCACCAGGCAGAGCGCTGGCACAGGGCTCGTCCTGGATAGAGTGTGCGCTCGGAGTCGGGGCCCCGTGGGCTGCGCGCCAGCGAGCTGCCTGTGTGCGGAGAGACGCCTCCAGCGTGTGTTTCTAAGGGCCCGCCCCCCAGTCATTGACGCGTGTTCCGAGCGCATGCCTCCCCCCGGTGCCCTCTCACCGAGGAAGGGGTGTCCCTGACCCAGCGTCTGCTGCCTTCCAGGGTGCAGAGCCTCCAGCTGCACCGCGAGCTGGACCTCGCTCACCTGGGCGCCAGCACCGACCTGAACGAGGGCCGAGCCCGCCGGCGGGCCTGGCAGCAGAGGCTGAACGGCCAGATCCAGCGGCTCACCCTGCAGCTGCTGGTCAGCGTCTTCAGGTACTTCCGCACCCCCCCCCCAGGCCTCCTCCCCGAGGGCTCGGCCCAGAGCCGGTGACGCGCCCTGTGACTGTTTCCAAGTGGACCATTTAACGGCTGCGCCCTTTGATGCCTCTGTTTGCAGGACGCAGACCGTTTACGAGGAAGAAACAGGTGGTGTTTCGTACGGTCTCTCTGCTCAAAGCGGCGTAATTTGGTCGTAGAAATGTTGATTTTCTTCTAAGGGGAAATCCTCCCTGAACAAGTTTTTTTTCTTTTTCGCACTTTGAAAGCTTGCTACGTTCATAAAGAAAGCAGAAAATGTCCTTGCAGATAATAAAAGTTCCCTCACATCAAAGAAAACTGTGACCCTGTTACGTGCTGACTCTTGCTGTGAAATTACTGTGTTTGTAGATTCTCGCTTTAGATCTGGGAGCTTGTTCGCCGGTCACCATAAATTTGCAGGCGAGGAAATGGGTGCAAAGTGGGGACGTGGCCTGGAGGGCCACACTGGGGGTGGTGTTCGGGCCGGCGGCCTAGCCGGTTAATCCGCAGTCTGGCGGCCCTTCCGGGCTCCCCTCCCCAGAACCTGGTTTTATTTGTGCCAGTGGTCACTGGTCCTTGCACTGTCATTTCTGTAAGGCCCCGGGGGGGGGGGGGCTCGAAGGTGACGGTGCCAGCCCCTCCTGGTGATTCTGGCTGGAGGGACGGCTGTGCTCGAAGCCCGGAGCTGCTCAGCCACCCAGCACGGCCACACGGCGCCATCCCTGGAGCCTGAACGGTCTTGCCGAAGGACAGAGCTTTCCAAAGTGTGCTTCTTGCCGTTTCTCTGCTTCCTGTAGTGACGACTTCGTCACGTTTCTAAGAACATCCCAACAGCCGGACTGTCTCTGTCTCTGTCAGGGAGGTGAAGAACCACCTGAATTACGAACACAGAGTGTTCAACAGCGAGGAGTTTCTGAAAACGCGAGCCCCCGGCGACCAGCGCTTCTACAAGCAGGTCAGGAGAGCTGGCGTGCGGGCCGTCACCCGCCCTCCCCGCAGGTCACGCTTTCTCCGCGACAGGTGTTCTCCGCATCTGCGAGCGTCTCCCCGCGTGAGCGCTCCCGGAAGTTCATTTCAGCGTGTTTCAGCGTGGCTCCTGTCCATCCTTTGGCCGCGTCTTGGAGTGTAACTTGCACGGGACAAAAAGCACCCACTCGAAGTGCCGAATGTGATGAGTTTTGAAAAGTGTGCCACCTGAGTAGCCACCTCCGCCGTCCGGGTGGAGACTGTCCCACCCACCCCAGCAGCTCTGGTGCCCTCCTGTTCCCACGGCCCAGCCTCACCAGCCGGTGACCCTGCGCTCCGTCCTCTGTCCCCAGAGTCAGACTCTGTCTGTCTTCCCGCCTGTTTCCGAGTCTGTTCCCCAGCATCCGGCTTGTTCCCCTTCTTGTCCATGATGAAAAGCGCCGTGTTCTGGGGCTTTTTCTGGCAGATCAGCCACGTGCAGGTCCTCTGCTTCCTTAGGGCCTGGCTCTGCACCTTTAGGGGAGGCTGAGCCCCCTGCGTGTCCCCCTCCTCGTGGGCCGGCTCCATGACGGCCCCTCAGTGTCCTCATCCAGCCTTTCCTCCTGCCCCACAGCTGCCGCCTGACCCCTCCGGCCCTGCCCTCCCTCCGTCTTCCTGTGGGTGCTTGCTTGCTCGGACCTTGGGCTTTTGGGTTCCTTCCTCCCTGAGCCCCAGCTTGGGGCGCTCACCTTTGCGGGGGTGGCAGGAGCTTGGGGCAGGTGTCCCCAGGGCCGAGGGAAGGCAGGCAGGGCAGCTGCTGCGAGGTGGGGGGTGCGGGGAGAGCTGCAGGCCCCAGGACATCCCAGAATCCGTGACAAAACCCAGAGACCACAGCTGTGCTGTCGTGAGGGTGGGCGCCTGCACTCTGAGCTTCCCGTGACTTTCCAAGTGCACGGACCGGCCATCAGTTTGCGCCTTGAGGGGCCGGCGGCGGAAGTTGTGACAAATTAGAAGAGCTGTGTCTGGGGCCTGTGTCCACCAGAGCCAGTGTGGGCCAGAGGCCGGAGGGCCGGGGGAGGGGCAGCACGGAGGGGCAGGGCGGGCAGAGCGGGCAGAGCGTGTCCGAGGCCCACCTCTGCTGTCTGCCCCTTCCAGGTCTTGGACACCTACACCTTCCACTCCTTCCTCAAAGCCCGGCTCAGCCGCAGGATGGACGCCTTCGCCCAGCTGGACCTCAGCATGCAGTCCGAGGAGGACAGGTGCCGCGTCTGGGTGTCTGGGTGTCAGCCCGGTGGCCTGAGCTCACGCAGGCAGAGGACAGGTCCAGCGGGAAGGCTCCCGCGCAGCCGCTTGCGATGCGCTGGGCGTTCTCTTCTGGGGCGCGTTCTCTTCTGGGGCACGCCCTCTGCGTTCGCGCGCCTGGGTCTGTGTTTGGGTTGTTCCCTCTATGTCATCTCGCTCTCCCCATGTTCTCGAGGGCCTCTTCCTGAGACCCTCCGACGAGCGGCCGCGGAGGGTGACGGCCTCACTGGTTCTGGGTGCTGTGAGCTCTCCCGGGGACGCGGCCCCTCCCCCAGCCTTCCCTTCCCGTGGGGGCGACGCGGAGGCGGTGCGCACTCCTGTGCGCAGCCCAGATGCTGGCCACGCCCCCGGGGCGCGCACAGGGTTGAGGCTCCTTCTTCAACCATCTTCGGGTCGGGCACACGTCGCTTCTTTCTTCCCCAGAGTCGGCGAGATGCTTGTGAGTCCAAGACGACCGACCATCGGGAAGATGGCCTCGCGCAAACCCTCGCCGCAGCGCGTGGCCCACCGGCGCATGGTGGTCAGCATGCCCAACCTGCAGGACATCGCCATCCCCGAGCTGCCGCCCCGCAACGCCTCGCTGCGCGACGACATCCCGGGCGGCCGCGGCAGGGGCAGCAGCTCAGGTAACAGTCACTCCTCCCCCCTGGGCTGCGGGCTGTCCCCTCGAAGGTCCTGGAAAGACACCAGAGCTCGGTTCAGGGACGCGGACGGGCCTTTTCTTTAAACACCGTGTTTGTGATGCTCAAAGAGTGTTCCTTGGGGAAACTGTTCCGTGTCTGCACTGCCTGCCACCCGGTCTCATTGCGAAAGGCGACGGCTCTGTGGTGTGCCTTTCACATGCGCGTGCCTGTGTGTGCAAAATACATGTATCATGTATCAGCTTCAGGCCCCCAGTGAGTGCCAGGCCCTCTCTGGCCCTGGGGTGTGCAGGACCCCGCCCCGCCCCGCAAGCTGCTGTTAGCGGGATGAAAGCAGCCGTGTTTGTGCTGGGGCACGGCCCCAGCAGACGAGTCTCACCCGCTGTGGAACCGGGAGGCCTGGTGCGTGCGCCGTGAGCGCCCCCTGGTGGCCACTGTCTCAGGCTTGGCACCACCGGTGCCCCACCCACCCCAATGCTGCAGAGATGTAGTGTCCTGTGAAGGGGGCAGCACAAGGGCTCTGCAGGGACTGACTGCTGCAAGTCCCTGCACACGCGCCCTCAGCCCTGGGACCCGGCAGGCTACCGCGGTTCCTCCTGTGACCTCTGCCCTGCCTGTGCTTGCTCCTCCGGGGGCGCAGTCTGCGACCTCTGAGCTCTCACCTGGGCTCCCCACCCCTCCACCAGGTTTCAGGGTGGGGCCCCACTCCCAGGGGGAGCGCCTACCTGCAGGGCTGGCCTTGTGCTGGCCAGGGAGCTCCCGGGAGAGGAGGTGCCCCGGCCGCTGGGAGGCCCCTCGGTGGCCTGTGTGGAGGGCATTGGTGTGAGGCTCCCCTTGCGTGGGGCTGGCTCTGGCACGGGGCTGCCAGGCCCTGGAGCCACATGGAGGCCTCAGCTGCACGTCCGTGCAATGGGGACGGCAACGCCTGCCTCACAGGGCTGCTGGGCAGGGAGGGAGCAGCGGCCTCCCAGGGCTGAGCCGCGCCTGCGCGGCCCTCACATCGGTGCAGTGTCCAGTTTCCACAAATGGCGTTACCCACCATCCTCAGGGCGCCGTGGAAGCCGGGTGCGGTCCGCTTGTTCAGCTCGGGCCGCAGGCTCTTGCCCCTGATGGCATGACAGGGAGGGAGCGCCTGCATGGGCTCAGGGCCGTGCTCACGCCTGCCCCCGCCCCCCGCCCTGCCCTCTAGTTCTGGACGTGAGCCCCAGGCCGACGCACACGTTCAAGATCCCGGAAGTGCACTTCCCGCTGGTGGGCCAGTGTGTGCAGGCCTACTACTCCGACTGCGTGGCCCTGCTGAGCAAAGCCATGAGCTACCTGGCGCCGGACGACTCGGTGCTGCTGGCCCGGTACTTCTACCTGCGCGGCCTCGTCCGCCTGATGCAGGGCCAGCTGCTGGACGCCCTGCTCGACTTCCAGAGCCTGTACAAGACGGACCTGCGGATCTTCCCCGCCGACCTGGTGCGGTGTGCCGTGCAGTCCATGGCGGGCCCCGCGCGCGCCCAGGCCGAGAGCAGGCCCGAGCTGCGCAGGCTCATCAGCGAGGTCCTGGAGCAGCCTGGGGAGGCCCTCAAGGCCGACGACCGCGTGAAGCACTTCGAGCTGCCGAGCAAGCACATGGGGCTGGACGAGTTCGTGCGGCGGGTGCAGGAGTCGGGCATCGTGAGGGACGTCAACATCATAAGCCGCCTGTTCAAGGCTCTGACTGTAGGTAAGAGGACCAGCCAGCTGGCCGCCGGGCTGAGGGTGGCCGTGCCTTCCGGGCAGTGTTCCCAAGGGCAGATGCTGCCCAGGCTGGTCTTTGCCCAGAGCTCCTGGGGGCGGGGAGCAGGGTCTCGGGAAGTGTGACAGGGTCCTGCCATCAGAGCAGGGCGGCAGCGGGGTGGCCACTGGAGAACACAGGGCCCCAGGCCCCCGGCCAGGAAGGGAGGGGAGAACTGCGGTCCCCTAGGCTTCCAGGCGGGTGCACGGGTGCTGGCGCCACCTGCTGCCCTGCTGGGGGAGTGCGCCACTTTCTCAGCGAACCGCTGTGCCGGTGGGCGTACGAAATCTCTGCTTTCGCTCTGAACCGCAGGACAGCAGAAACTGATCGACCCGGAGACCTTCAAGGACTTCTACACCTGCTGGAAGGAGGCGGAAGCGGAGGCCCAGGAGGCCAGCCTGCCGGCGTCGGTGCTGGCGCACCTGGACAAGAGTGAGTGCGTGTGCAAGCTGTCCAGGTCCGTGAAGACGAGCCGCGGCGTGGGCAAGATCGCCATGACCCAGAAGCGCCTGTTCCTCCTGACGGAGGGCAAGCCGGGCTACGTGGACATCACCACCTTCCGGGACTTGGAGGTGTGCGCGCACCGGGGCCCCACCCGTGGCCCCCGGTGGGAGCAGCCCCACCACCTGCCCCGCCCCTGAGCGTGCCCTTGCCCCGTGAGCACCTGCGCTCGGCTGGCAGACCCACGCGCTCGGCTCGCAGACCCACCCGCACGGGCTGGGTGCGCTGTTTGCGCCGATGGCCCTCTGAGGCAGGGGAGGCAGCGGGACATGCACCGTGGTGACTGCCGGACCCACGGACCCTTCGCATGGTTTCCCATAGTTCTTTCCCATGCTGGCCTTGCCAGGCGACCCCCTGGAGCCCAAGTCAGAACCCCTGGGGGGGGGGCGAGAGGGCGAGCCACCCCAAGGGCCGTGGACAAGTCCCTGGAAACTGCCAGGAGGACACTGAGCCCTCAGCCACCCTGACTCCATCGTCCCTTCCTAAGACTTAGGGTCCCGTGGAGGCTCCCACCACCACCCTGCCCCTCCACTCCCTTCTGGGGCTGGGCTCCCTCAGCGCCTTCCCTGTCCTGCTGGGACCCCCCCTGCCCCCAGCAGCCCCAGGGCTCCTTCTGGGCCCCCCTGGCCCCCCTCATCTGCACTCGTGTCCGGGCACAGCTGGGGGTCCTCACAGACCCCCTCAGCGAGCACGCCACAGACAGCCATGGTCCTTAGAGGCCACTGTGGCCACCGAGGGCATCGTGCTCACCTCCCCTCCCCCGCCTGCACAGGAAGTCCGGAGCACCACGGTCGCCGTCCTGTTTCTCCGGGTCCCCACATTGAAGATTAAAACGGCGTCCAAGAAGGAGGTCTTCGAGGCGAACCTGAAGTCGGAGTGCGACCTCTGGCACCTGATGGTGAAGGAGATGTGGGCAGGGAAGACCCTGGCGGACACCCACAAGGTCCAGTCCCTCATGCATTCCCTGGGGTTCGGCGGGCAGCTGTGTCGGAGGCCTTGTTCCCTTGCTGCCCACCCCGTGATGTCCGGGGGCCGGTCTGGGATGCTCCTCTCCTCTGCCACAGGCTCCGGGCTAGGGCAGGGGCTCCCCGGGTCCCCCCACAGCGCCACGCCTGGAGCCAGGTGGTTCTGCGCCTTCGTTTACTTTGGGCTAAGCTGATGGCTTAGATTACGTCATGGTCACAGAGGGGTCTGGGGACAGTGGTGAGAGATGGAGGAGGCGGGGAGATTGTGTGTCCCGTGGAGCCCGTCCCAGACGGGCCCAGAGTGTGAACAGAGGATGCGTACGGTGGGCGGGGGGGGGGAAGGTCGTGAGTGACCCCACCCAACAGAGGTGGGGGCGGAGGCAGCGCCCACCATGGCAGGGCGACAGGAAGGCTATGTTCAGTGGGAGCCGTCGTTTGCGGTGGGATGTCCCTGAGGCAGGAGGAGCCCGGCCGGGGTAGTGGGCGGGTGCTCCTGCGTGGATTGGGGACGTGGAGTCCGAACCCTGCCCCTCCTGCGGCTCTGACGGCCGGCCGCACCTGACCTCGGCGACTCTGCGTCCCCGCAGGACCCGCAGTACGTCCAGCAGGCGCTGACGCACGTCTTGCTGATGGACGCCGTGGTGGGCGCGCTGCAGTCGCCGGGCGCCATTTACGCCGCCTCCAAGCTGGCCCACTTCGACAGGATGAAGAGCGAAAGTGAGAGACGCGTCTGAAGTGGTCTTTCCCCGGGCGGCGTGCTTGTCCGCTTGGACCCCATGCCCACGCAGTTGTTGCCTTTCACGCGCTTGTTTCCCTCGAGCACCGCCGTTCCGCCTGTCCTGCCCCTTCGACAACATCCCCTGAGCGCTGTCGGGGAGGGGGCGGGGCTCGTGGGGCGTGTCCACTTCCCGCTGCTGTCACTGGTGCTGTGACCGCGAGCGTGCACCTCTGTGTGGACGCCTCTCCGGGGAGGGGGAGGGGGAGGGCACTCTGGCGTGCGGAATGTGCTGGAGCGCGGAAACATCGGCCTCAGCATTTGCCTCGGCGCTCCGGTGCGCCTGTCACGGAGCTGCCTCGTGCTTCCTGCCCCGGATCCTGTCTCTCCTGGGACAGCAGAGGCTCTGGCTGTCACCAGGCCTGCTGCCGTGGCCTGGGGGATCGCTCGTCAGCAGTCCACAAACGAGACGTGGAACGCAGGTTTTTCCGGTTCGGAGCGAAGTCGGACCGATGGTGCGCTTTGGCTGTCAGCCCCCGACTCGTGCTGGCCCGGCATCAGGGTCACAGGGGCGGCCCCCTCCCAGCCATCGGCCCCTGTCCCCACGGGGGGCACCGGGAGACCCGTCAGGGCCCCGTGTTTTCCTGGGTGAGGCGCTGAACGCGGCCTGGGTGCCCGTCCTGGGCTCACCGCAGTAGCTTGTGAGGGAAATTCTGAAAACTGAATTTTCTCGCATTTTCACCCCGTGCCTGGTGGGTGCGTGTCTAGGGGCTGGGTGATGCTGGTGCTTCCTGGGCGAGGCAGGGGTGCCGTGAACACCCGCCCGCACCAGCCCAGCCCCAGCAGCCACGTTGACGGCCAGGCAGTGATCTGGGCCCCGTGGGGCTGGGGCCGTTGCAGACAGGTCTTCAGTGTCGGAGTGCAGTGCCCCCGAGCGGGGGGCCGCTGGGCTGCGCTTTGGAGCCGGGAAAACTGACTCTTGCTATGGGCGTTTCAGTGCCCACGGCCGTTCCCAAGACAACCGCGGAGACACTGCGGCACAAGATCAACCCTTCGGC
>PVKU01011641.1:0-41694 GCA_004027475.1 Anoura caudifer | reverse complement strand
GGGAAAGCAGCAAACAAGCAGACGAAGATCCCTCCCCGAGTCGGTCAGATGTGCTGACCACAGACGGAGGGAAAAGGGAACACGACACACCAGCCAAATGCACGGTTCGGTGGGCGTGCTACGGAGGGACCACAGCAGGGGGAGGGATGGGGAGCCTTGAGTGGGAAGGGGGCAGGTGAGCCGGGGAGGTAAGGAGTGGACACTGGGGCGAAGGGTCCGGGCAAGGGAAGGCCCAGCAGGGAGACCAGTGGGGCCAGGTCCCGGCGCAGGACCCGGGGGGAGGCGGGGCACTGCGAGCTTCTGATGGGGTAGGCAAAGCTCCTGACGGTGCTCACCTGGCCTCTGGTGGGGCAGGGGACGCGGGGGGCTTGAGTGGGGTGACGCTGTCTGGCTCACATTCACGCAGGCTCTCTGGCTGCAGGGCAGGAGCAGAAGGCCCAGGTGGGACTTCAGCAGCCTGCAGGGAGCAGAGAGCTGTGGCCACGGGGCTTCAGGTGTGGGCCACGGGGCTTTAGATGTGGGCCACGGGGCTTCAGGTGTGGGCGCTCTGAAGGCGGAGCTGGACGGTACAGGGTGGGGGCGGGGGCGGGGGGAGAGAGAGAAGAACTTGGTGGCTTCCAGGTCCCTACTTCCAGGTTTGTAAACTAAGAGGTGAGTTGTGGCTGCTGCCCTTGAAGAGCTGGTAGCTGGTCTGGAGCGGGGCGGGAGCTGGCCAGCAAGGAGGGAAGAAAGGCTGTTCCGGGTCGGGGAGGGGGGGCATCATTTCCAAGGACACAGAAACGGGAAAGGCTCTGAAAGTTTCTGGGAGTCAGAGATCCGAGGACTCGGGGCCCTGACTCGTAGGGAGGACGGGAGCTGCGTTGAAGGTGAGGGTTCGAGGAGTTGCGGAGCGCAGGGCCAGCCGCTCCGGGTCTGGCCCAGGCCTGACTGGCGCCCCTGCGTTGACCGGCCACTGAACCCCTGCACGGTGCCCCTTCATCTGCGGACGGGGGGTGGTGGTGCGGGGCCACGGTGCTGAGGACGGCACCCGATTCGGGCACCGCCGCCCTGGGACGGGTGTGAGGGGTGAGAGATACTTCTCGGGTGTGTTTGGGGTCTTGTCTGCTGGGTTGGGGGCGGTGAGGAGGGCAGGGAGGAGGAGGTCCAACCCTCGGCGGGGGGCCTGACGTCCAGGTCCAGATGCAGGGGGCAGGCAAGACCCACCTTGGTCACGCTGTGCTCCCCCAGGGCAGCCAGGCAGCAGCCTCCGCGAGGTTCTCGGTAATGGGAGCCTTTGGGAAAAACAAAACCAGTGGATTTGCGAGCTGCCAGTACAGGAATGGTAGGTGACATCGAAGAAGGCCTGGAACGGGGCTCCCCCAGCCTGGCTGCTGCTAGCGTTCGGGGTGATAATTCTTCGTGATGGATGTGGGAGGGAGTCCGGTACCTTCTAGGATGTGTAGCCGCATCCCTGGCCATTACCCGCTAAATGCCGGCGGCACTGTCTTCCTTAACCGAGGCAGACAAGAATGTCTCCCGTTGCTCCCAGAAGCCCCCGGGGCAGGGTGTCAATGGCCCCTTGCTGAGGGCCAGGGGTGCAGAGCGAGCGTGGTAGAGAGGGACTCATATGCACACGGTGCGCATACGGAACACCGGTGTCTGACGGCACTGCCCGTGCCCGGAGCGGCCAGTCTCGGCTGAACACACGGCGCTGCTCCCTGCCAGCCCAGGTGTGAGCTTCCGTGCAGGACGCAGCTGAGACGGTGGGGTTCCCGAGAGCCCCCCTTGCCGTGGGGCCTGGGGTCATCTCCGCTGACTCGTGAGTGGTCACTCTTGGGGTCACGGGGCGAAGCAGGGCCCTGACCCTGACTAGCTCTGCACGAGACCCCCCTGGCTGGAAGCTGGTCGGAGGGTTCCGGGTCCCAGCGTGCCAGCCTGTGCCCAGTTTCTCTGTCCCTCCTCCTCTGTCCCCAGGCACCTGTCCCTGGCTGCTCACGGACAGTGGCATGAACAGTGGCCGGACGGGAGGGTGCAGCGCCGTATGTTTGGTGTTACCTGGGGACTTTTTAAAAAAAAATATTGTATTTATTATGTTAAGAGCAATTTTATTTATTTGTTTCTAGAGAGAGGGAGAGAAGCATCAACATGTGGTTACCTCTTGTGTGCCCACTACTGGGGACCTGGCCTGCAACCCAGGCATGTGCCCTGACTGGGAATCAAACCAGTGACTATTTGGTTCACAGGCCAGTGCTCAATCCACGGAGCTACACCAGCCAGGGCATCGGGAAACATTTTTAAAATGGCAAAGACGACCAGAGCCCACCCCTGGGTCCTGGTTTCGCACGACAGTGGGGGTGCCCTGTGCTGTCTTCCGCGCTAGGGCCCGTCGGTGTGGCCGCTGGCGCTGTGTCCCAGAGCCCGCCCGGCCCCGCAGGCTCCTGCCAACCAGGTGAGCTCGCTGTAGGCGGCAGTGCGGTCCCCTTCCCGAAAGGCCTCCCACAGCCTGGTGCTCGGGGGCGGTGCGTCCGTGGGCCCGGCACAGGACTCTGCTTAGTTTGTGTCTGCTTCTCTTCTTGGATGCCTCTGGAGTTACTGAGGTTCTTTAAAAAAAAACAAAAAAACTTCTCCCCTCCTTCTCTTTCCAACCAAATAGTCTGAAGAAGCCAAGATTTATTGCCTGGAACTGAGAGTCGCTGCTCACTCAGCCCACAAACTCTGGTCTCCAGCGAAGGGCGAAGGCAGCCGGCTGTCAGTGCTTCAACCTGCTGAACCTGCCCAGGCCACGCCTCCCCCGCACCAGCCCGCCAGCGGGAAATTCCTGGGCTCAGAAGGGTCAGCCTGCGGCCAGGAGCTGGCCAGCCCGGGGGCATGGGGACCTGGCGTCAGGCCAGTCACCGCCATTAAAAGTGGGGGCTTTTATGTTCTTTTGGCTGAAGTTCACCGACTGGGGCAGCGCTACATCATGGTGGGGCTGTTTGATTTCTCCAAGGCCCGCCTCCACCGTCGGGCCTTTGCTGGAATGTGTTAATAATTTGCTCGGGGCGGTGAAAGCACTTTGATACACGCAGAACAGACACACGGGCACTGCTCAAAAGTCTGGTTTGCGCAATGGGAGCCCGTCCGGGGGCCGGGAGTTGCCTGGGGAGCACAGTCTTGTCTCTGGGCCCCTTCTCTGCAGCAGGGTCTGCACTTCCCTGACACATGTGGGGGACAGGGGCAGCGCCAGCCCCAGCTCTGGGGCTCTCCAGACAGTGAGTGGTGACAAAGGCCAGCCCGAGCCGTTGTGGGGTACAGAGGCGATTGTCTTCCAAATGGAGAAACTCTGGGGGCTGCTGAGCAGCCTCCTGGGTGCGGACCAAGGCTTCCTTCCAGAGACCACGTACTAGAGTGGGAAGGACGTCGCTGAGTCCAGCATCTCCGTTTTACAGTCACGGATGTGGCTGCTTGGGCTCAGGTGGCCTGTCTGAGGTCACTCCAGCGGCCAGACCCTGGCGCGGTCGGCCCTCGAGAGGTGTTCACAGCCTCCCAGTCCCGGAGGACCAGCAGAAGTAAGAGTAAAAGTAAGCAAACCTTCTCAGAGCTTCTGCCACCCCTCTCTCTGTACCCACCCCCCATTTTGGGGTGCTGCTCCCCACCAGCTCGGAGCAGCATTGCAGAGCCCTTGGCCTGTCTAGAATCCTCCTCAGCGCCTTGGTCTCAGGGGTCGGGCATGCCGGGTGGCTCCCCGCCGTTCCCCGGAGCCTCCATCCCGCACCCTCAAGGCCCTGCTTTCCGAAGCCAAACACACACGGAGCGGCACGGGGGGCAGTGAGCTGACGCCCCGCCCCTCGCAGACCTCCGGCAGGTCACGCAGACTCTCGTCCGCCTGCAGAAGCTCAGCGCGGCCCCAGCCCTCCTGGAGCGGACCTCAGCGAGGCTGCAGGCTGCCTGTGTCCTGGCTCCCTCTGCACTGGAGGCTCTTTCAGGTTTCATTTGATTTTCACCCGTCGGTAGGTTTCAGCACATCAGAGAGGCTGGTTCGGGGGCAACTCGTGGTCTGGTGGGGAGCCCCAGGTGGGGTGTCGAAGCCCAGGTCCAGGAAATGTTGTCACCTGGGCTTGACCTTCCCAGACAGACAGACAGACTGTAAAATCTGCTCTAACCAATTTCTCAGGAGTGATATGAACATAATTAAATGATAGATATTAGTCATTTAAAAAAATGGATGAAAAAGAATTCTATATGCGAGGTCTGTGGGGAAAAAGCCCAGCCATTGTTAATATAACAAGAACGGTGTGTGTGACGTCCATGTGACCTGGCAGCCGAGGAGAGGGGACTGGGACACACGTGTGTGAACAGTGACAACCTCACTGCACTAGTCGGCGGGGGCGGCCGACGCTGTTGAGTGAGCACGTGCACCGCGTGGCCGTCACATTCCAAATGGGCCAGTAGAGCAACGAATCCGCGTCGGATGTTGCGTCAGGCTTGAACGTTCCTCCGCGGAAACCATTCGGAGGAGTCAGGAGGCTTCCAGGGATGAGGCAACGACTGAAGCGCAAGTGAAAGTGCGGCACAGACGCTTCAGAGACGGCCGAGAAGCTGCTGGGAGTGGCCCCCGTCTGGAAGGCCTGCGGCAAGCAGGGCGCCGGAGGATGTTAAGCGGGTGCAAGCTGCCATCAGCCACGGTTGGCCACCGACAGCATGCGAACCGGAAGCTGAGCTGGGGGTTCCAAACACTTGGCGTGAAACGTGTTGTGGCAAAATTTGTTCCATGGCTTCTGCTACCAGAGCAGAAGGACATCGTGCCGCAGCTGCTGACGGCACTGGGAGAACCGTGTGAGGTCCCACGGGGCCTACTTTGGCAGGGACAGAGGCGTCCTCGTCCTGTGAACAGTGTTTCCTATACTGTGTATCTCCTTCGGTGACGCCTCAGTTTCTCACACGGTGTGGGTGCTTTCTGGGCAGGCCGTCTCCAGGGTGCAAGGTCCCCGTCCCACACTTTTACGGGCGGTGAGCAGCCGGCGAGCGCTCCTGCTTACCGTGGCTGCTCCGTTGGCTGTGGATCCTGCTGCCAGCTCTGCCTGGGCAACCTGAGTTCACGGGCCACGTCTCCGCCGTCACGATGAGCTCTCTGTGGGCCGGTCTGCGAGACGCCCTGGTGTCCTCGGGGTTCCCAGACATCCAGTCTCAGCCACACGAGCCGGGCCACGTGAGCCGGGCCAGTGCTGCCGTGACTTTTCCAAGACTTGAAACCTGGCGGTGATCTTTCTTCAACCGGACTCCGTGGCTTTGATCTTGTTCTCCTACCCCCAAAGCCGTAAAGCACGTCCGGGCCCGGACCCCCGGAGACGGAGTCCCCATGTGTGGTCTCTCAGTCAGAGCCCACTGCACAGCAGTGTGCCTGCGGGTCCCGAGGCCTGGCCCCCACCCTGTCTGTCCACCACGGACACGCAGTTCAAGGGTCATTTGAGAAAAACCCCACTTCCTGGCCAGTTGTTTAATTCCTTGGGCCTCACTTCACCCCAAAGACAGCATTTAACTGACGTTTCTGAACCAGCCTGCCCTCCAAACTGGAAGTGTCACAGAGAAGAATCCACAGGTCTTTCCCCTGCTGGGATGGAGCAGATGGCTACGGCCCTGACCACGCGGCCCGGACCACATGGCCGCCGTGAAGCTGTGAAGCTTCTCCCGGAAGCTCCGTACCGACTTCAGCTCCTTGGCCGTGGACGTTCACCTCAACGCTGGTACGCTTGGGTCCCACCCCCAAGCCGGTCCTCATGCCTGTGTCTGCAGAGTAAGCTTCCCTCCTCCACCACCCTGAGGAGCCGTGACCCACCCCGGGCCGCCCCTGGGGAGACGCCGTCCGAGCCGTGGAAGCCCAGGGTGCCGATGCGAAGTGGGGCGGGAAGAGCAGACGTAAATCACCAAAAGGGCGCAGACAGGGAGGGCAGCTGCCCTGCGGAGCACCCTTTCCAGCACCGGGGCAGCCAAACTTCTCCCGGGGCCCTGCACCCACAGCTGTGTCGTCCAAGCCACAGAGCGAGAGGAGTCTGGTGCCACGTCCGGCCCAGTGGCCCTCAGCCTGGCCTGCAGTTTCCTCATGATCTTCCACAGAGACAGAGGCAGAGACACCCCGCGGCCCCCCGAGAGGCTGCGTGGGTTCGCCCTTGCCGTGTGGCTGTGTCGGAGGGACGGGGTGCCTGTGAAACATTGACAAGGCCCAGCGCTGGGGCCTGTTGCTGCTCACCCGGCACCATGGCTGCCCTGGCCCCATCCCCACTGCCTGACACAGGCCAGGGACATCGGCGTGACAACCCTCAACGTGGGCCCCTTGTGTTCCTGTCGCCGCGTTTCGCCCAGAGACCGTAAACGCACAGCTGCGCACGGCAGGAGCCCGTGATGTGTGCACCGGCCTGCGGAGCATGGGGCACGGGCTTGTCTGTGCACACGGGGCTGTGGCCGCATGGTCTCCACGGGCAGCACGGCGGGGCGGGGCGGCCCGAGACCAGTGAGGCAGCCCGCCCCGAGCTGGGCTCTGCTGTGCAGCCAGCCCAGGGGTCTCCCTGGTTAAACACTAAGCAGATTGCTGTTGGGTACTGTTAATTGATAACCAGCCGGGGTTTTCCACGGCCAGGAAACAGAGCAAGAAGCATTCCCTCCTTCTGAGTCACGCCAGCTGCAGAGCCGTCCCTTGGAGACGGTTCAAGTGCCTTCTGCATTCGCTGTGCGCTCGTCAAGTGTCCGCGTCGAGTCGGAACAGACGTGCGGGCAGACGGAGCACCTTCCTGTGAGAGGTGCTGGGGGCTCCCCTGGGAGAGCAGGCAGGGAGCGGTCCGGGGAGGCTCAGGCAGGAGGGCCGGCACGGGGAGCCCGGCAGCAGGCCGTGCCCCAGCCACGCACGGCTGCCTGCAGCGTCTCTGTGGCGGCCGAGCCACGTCTGGACAACGGCGGCGAGAAGGAAGACAGGATGCGGGAAGTGAGGAGCAGGAGCAGAAGCAGAAGCGTCTGCTGTGACGAGCCGGAGCTCTCGGAGGCGTCAGCGTCCGGCAGGAGGAGCCTTCGCAAGCGAGTCTGGTCGCTCCCACCTGCCCGGACGCCAGGCTCGGCCAGACCTGACGAAGGGGTTGCTGGCAGGGCTGTGGCTGTGCTGGGCCGAGTAGATTTGGACTTGATTATCAAACATTCCCAGGGAGAAACTGTGTTCAAACACGAAAAACTTCTGCTGAGGGGGAGGCAGTGCCCGAGGCGCTTTCTTTGTCCGAAGCGTTGTACCCGGAGGTGGACACACACGAGTCAGAGGCCCAGAGGCGTGTCTCAGGTGCTGGACGAGCCAATCCATGCCGCACTTTGCCAACCAAAACCAGGAGGAGCGTGCGAGAACATACGCTCCTGCCGTGTGGGGGTGGGGGTGGGGGTGGGGCGGGCGGGGTGGCGGGTGTCCGAGAGTCTGAAGGGGCAGAGGACACCCCAAGGATGGCAGCGCCTGCAGGGGGGGGGCCGAGGAAGGGGGTCCTTGTCAGAAACCTCCCAGCTCTTTCCGGGGGCACCGTGACACTTGTCCCCACCTCAGGCAGGGACAGACTGTGCTGTCACGCCAGGCGAAGGCAGGCAGCTCGCGCCCTCGGAGGGGGACCTGGCTCAGGTCTTGACAGGACGGGCCTTTTCTCAGGACCCTCGGGCCCCCGGGCCTGCGCTCCCGTCAGCAGCACCAAGAGTGGCCGGGCAGGATGGGGGGCGTCGCTGCTGTCCCAGCAGTGCCGGTGGGACAGACGGAGCCACGTCACGTAAACACTCACCTCGATTTTCTGATCTGTGAGCGAGCGTGGGAGTCCTTAGGAGCTCACAGGCTTGCTGGGGGAGGGGGCCTGGTGTGCCACAGATGCTGGGCAAGTGCCGGGGCCGGTGAGCCGCTCGGCGCCCCAGAATGCCCACGAACCACGCTGGAGCCAGGCGGGGCTCTGGTGGGCGTCCTGGAAAATGACGTGAGCAAGTTCCCCGTGCGGCCACGCCCTTGGCTGCGTGTCCCGTGGACGTGGGCCCGGCCGGGGGAGGTCCAGCCTCAGCACTGAGCCTGCGACCGGGGCTGAGCTCCAGAAGTGCCGTTCCCTGAGGAGCGTGACGGTGCTGCGGCGTCGCAGGAAACACACGTGGGCTTGGGGATGCACGCCGTGCAGTCTGAGTGCTCACCCGTGAGCCTCCATCCCCTCACCTTAAAATGGGGGCCCTGTCGGCGCCCCCCACGGGCCTGCCGCTGTGGTCGGCGTGTCAGCTGGGCGAAGCATTCCATGGACAATGACGAGCGCGGGCCTGGAGCAGAGGGCAGCAGGTGCTGGGGGTGCGTGGGGGGCGGGCGGGCGGCGGTGAACAGGTCTGCCCTGCAAACGCCTGCAGACTCGCGGGGGGCAGGGGGCGGGCTGCCTTCGGGGGAGCATAGGTCCCGGAGCTCTGCTGGGCATCGCTGTCGGGACCCAGTGAGAAGCGGGGTGTTTGGTGCTGACACGTCCGAGAGAAGTGCACGTGTGCTCGTGTGCCTGTTTATCTGGGGCCTCCACTTTGTTTCTGGGTATTTCTTGTGTTTCCTGAAACCCCGTGTGAATCGGTGCACCTGCTGCACGCATGCTCCCGGGGGAGCTGCACTCCATTGGGCTCCTTCTCCCGACACGACACGCTCGCGTGCACGCACACACACATGCACACACACACCAGTCGCCCAGCCATGCGAGACGCCGGAAGGAAGCGTGGCGACGCCCACCCACACCGCAGAGCGCAGGGGAGGCCTCCTGTCCCCACGCGTCCGTGCCGGGCCCAGTGGAGGCAGCGCACGGTCCGCCTGGTGTCAGGCTTGGCTCTCGCGGCACCCCAGCCCCCGGGCCCTGGAGAGGGGCGGACCCTCGGCCCAGCTGCCCTGGAAGGGGCGCCGTTCCCGCCTCGGGGAAGCCCCTGTTGGGGCGCTGGTCTTGATTTCTTAGAGACTGGACTGTTTTTTCTTGAAAATCCTCTCTTAAGACAATAGGCTTATAGACGTCCCACTTCGAACGCCTGTAAGGAAATAGGATCTGGGCTTTCGTCACTGGGCAGTTCTGACTGCGTGTCCACCCCCCACCTCCGTCTGCACCGCCCCGGTGCGCGGACCCAGGTGCCGTCACCATCGGAGGGCGCCTGTGCCGTGCCGGACGGAGACGGCAGTGAAGGTGGGAAGCGAGCCGGCAGCACATCGCATTTCCAACGCGCTAGTAAAGGACGGCGGGCTTCCCGAAATCAACTGATCCAGCTCAGGTGGGGTTCGGAGAACCCGCGCAGTCGCCCCGCACCTGAGCGATTGTCTTCCGGGCCACGAGAGCGGCACAGGGAACTGCCGACGGGGGAAGGACAGGTCCCGCCTGCAGAACGGCCCCTCCCCTTCCAGACTGAGCTCCGGCTTCCAGGCCCCTGTTTACGTTCCCAGACGCCTTCAGCGTTAGGAGCACAATGCGCCCCCCCCCCCCCCCGCCGAAGATGTATTTTTAGAAAGAAGGTTGCCACCCTGCACCTCCGGATTCTTTCCACTCTGCTTTGCCAGGTGCTCACCCCTGTCACACCTCATCCTGAGTCAGGGCCCGCGGGCAGCCCCGCTCTGGAGCTGGGCACAGCCTGCGGGGCCGCTCGCAGCCAGCTGTCCCACCGCACACACCGGCTGCCGTGGGCCGAGCCCTGACTCTCGCAGTGAAGCTGGACGGGAGGTGGGGTCTTCAGAGGCGACCTCGGTGCAGGGAGGTCGCAGGGCGGGCCCTCCTCCCGCAGAACTGTCTGCCTTTCCAGAAGAAAAGCGGGACAATCGCCCTCCTCTCTGGCACACACACCCAGGAAAGCCGAGGAGGACGAGGTGAGGGTGGCCCCCAGCCAGTGGGAGGGTTCTCGCCAGAGAGGACAGCCGGGGCACCGGTGGAGGGGGCGCTCTCTCCTCGCCTTTCGGTTCAAACACCAAGCTCGCGTCCTGCTGTATGTCCGCTGGGCACTGGTCCATGCGGCTGCTGGACCTCTCGGAAGCCTCGCGGCCCCCCGGAGCCTCTGCCGCCTGCTTTCAGCGCACGGCCTGGGACGAGTCCCTCGGCGCCACACCTGCGCAGCAGGGACGCTGGGAGCACCTGTGCCTGGGCTTGCTCAGGAGATGACGCGAGGCAGTACCTGTAAAGGCCAAAGAACCAGGCCTGGCGCTGAGCAGCTGCTCCGTCAGCGGCAGTTGGGTCGGCCTCCGCAGCAGCGTCGTTTTCACCGCGGGGCGGCACACGGCCGAAGGCCGCGACTCGGCGTCGTGGGTGTCCGCCCGAGCTCATGCAGCTACAAGTGACAGAGCCAGGGTGCCGACCCAGACCTGCCTGACGCCGACATCCTTGCTCGTAAATAAGCCCCCACTCGGTCCTGTCTCCGGCCAGCCGGACGTGCACGGTGCTCTGACTCCCGCAGAGCTGGAGAGCGGATTCCTGGTTGACTCCCCTTTGGAGGGAGAGTCACTGGCCGGAGCCCCGGCCCCCGAACTTGGACACATCAGAGGGGTGGCAACCACGTGGAAAGGCCAAGCAAACATTCTCTGTAAGGGTCACACGAGAGGGGATCTGTCCGTTTCATCACACATTTGATAACAAGGTCCAGGCTCTTCAATGTTCCTTTCCCACGTCTGGGGCTTCATGAAAGTGCACATGACTCATGGAAACTTCCGAGGGAGGGAAGCAGGACGGTCTCCTCTCCCCAGCTGCTTGGCCTCAGACCGGCACAGCGGCACAGCAGAGCGGCCCCTGGAGGGGCCTCCGGGGCTGCCTGGCGACGTTTCCAAAGAGCACTCTCTGCAATCGGCTTGCCGGAGGTTCTCGTCCACACTCCACGCCATTCACTCCCAGACGCACCCACGCTGCAGGCTGAGCCTCCTGCGCTTCGTGTAAACACGTGGCCTTTACATCGAGTGACGGGGACGGGCACATGGTCTTCCTTGCAGCCAGCGCACCACTGCCAGGCGCAGCCCCACCCGGGCCCCCTGCTCTGCTCTGCTGGCCCCAGGCAGAGGGTCCCGGAGGAGCCCGGGCACCAGGCACCACAGAACTGCAGGTGTGAGGGGCCCCGGTGACCCGGCTGAGGAGGCCCCGCCCCTGCCCCTCACCCCAGCTGTGATGGATGACAGCGCCGTCAGCCCTCGCAGAGCCCCCGAGACGGGCCAGTTTGATAAGCAGAGGTTGTTAAAGTCTCTCCCTTTTTTGTGCCAGTAATCCTGTTTGTCGGCCCAATTTGACCTGTAAGCGGTGAAGCTTCGAAAAACACAAGATAATTTTTTTTTGTCATGATGACAAGGTAGAAAAAGAAAGGATACTAAGATGACCTGTCCACTGTGTTTTTGAGATTGCAAATGTACATCTTCTTAAATATCGTATGTTATAGATTACGCTGCTACCGTTGTCCAATTTCCCCCTTTGCCGCCCCCCACCCAGCCCTGTCCCCACTCCCTCAGGCCGTCCCCAAACCGTAGCCACGTCCATGGGTCCCACGTGTGCGTTCTCTGGCTACTGTGTCTCCTGTGCCGTACTTTACATCCCCCTGGCTGTTCTGTGACCGCCTGTTTATACTTCTCAGTCCCCTCACCTCTTCACCCCATTTCCCACACCCCCTCCCACCTGGCAGCCATCGAAATGTTCTCTGCGTCTGTGATTCTGTTTCTGTTCTGCTTGCTGCTTTTGTTTTTTAGATTCAGTTATTGATAGACATCTATTTGTTGTCATTTTACTGCTCATAGTTTTGATCTTCATAAAGAAGACCCTTTAACATTTCATATAGTAAGGGCTTGGTGGTGGTGAACTCCTTTAGCTTTTTCTTGTCTGGGAAGCGCTTTATCTGCCCTTTGATTCTAAACGATGGCTTTGCTGGGTAGAGTAATCTTGGCTGTAGGTCCCTGCTCTTCATCACTTTGAACACTGCTTGCCAGTCCCTCTGGCCTGCAAAGTTTCTGTGGAGCAATCAGCTGACAGTCTTATGGGGGCTCCTTTTTCTCTTGTTACTTTTAAGATTCTCTCTGGCATCTGTTTCTCTCTCTCTCTCTTTTTTTTTTTTCCAAACAGCCGTCGCTGAGAAGCTCTCCTGCTGGAAAAAGAAGGCTTCCATGGGCAGAAAGCACCCTAACAGCACGGAGGGGGTGGTGGAGATGACGTCCTCCCGCAGCCGCGTCCCGGCCGCGATCAGGCGTGCCCCGGGCGGGGGCGGGGGGGGGGCTGGCCTCCCAGCCCCTTCAGAGCGGCCCCAGTGGCTTGTGTGGAGCCGAGGGTACCACGCCTCTTCCCTCTCATTCCTACGTCTCATCTTTCTGTCTCCACCTGCAGAACGTTGAGATGCTCAAAACGCCCACTTCTAACGTTTGCCCCAGACGGAATCACTAACGCACCAGAAAATTTTTAACTGCCCTACTTAAAATCATTTCCTCCTTTGGAAGCTTGAATGATTCCTAAATCACTAAGGCATGCACGCAGAACAAATCAGGAAGGTGCTTCAGAAGGCAGCCTTACGACCCCTCCGGGTCACTCTCAGAATGGAGCCTGCCAGGGGGCCAGTCAGCTGGAACGCGGTGAAATAAAGGCACAGAGCACGGCAACCTCTGCGGCAACGGTGGCCGTGCTTCCCATGACTCGGCGTGCGGGCTGTGCCCCCAGATACGGAAGTAAAATTCTCTGTGATCAGAGAGCAAAGCTCGGAACTCCGTGACGCCGCCGTCTTGGGGTTCCGTTGGCACCAGGTGGAGGTTGAGAGCGTGGCGTGGAGCAGCCACGGCCTCCTTGCCACGGTTGCCGTTGCGCCAGGCCCGTGGTGACTGGTCTTGCCCAGGGCCGCAGTGCAGAGGAAGATGCGGGACCAGGAGTTCAAAGGAGCATCACAAATGTGACCAAGGGGAGTGGTGACGAGACCCACCTAGAGACACACTAAAACTGTAGGAAAGACGTCAGAGTTTCTCATGTGCAAAGAGCTTCCTTTCTTCGGAAAGGGGGAAAGAGAGGGACTCAGTTTCCCCCTTGGGAGAGTGAAGCTGGGGGTCAGGGGTGGCCGGAGAGCCCTGGGGGAGGATTCCGGCCCCAGAAGAGCGTGTCTCTAGTCATGTGACCGCGCTGCTCTCTGCTCGGAGGCCGCCCACTCCTAACTCAGACTCCCTCTGCTTCTGGAGAGAGGCGCCCCCTCCCAGGCAGCTGGTGCGGTCGCAGGCGAGTTGCCTGCTCACCGGTTCAGTGTCAAGTCCGAGGCAGGCGGCGCGGACAACACGGGCCCGGAGAGACCCCCTGCACATCAGCGACACAGGAGCTCGCACGCCGTGAGCTCTAACTGCGCTCTCCTTACCGCCCCGGGCAGTGCGCCGCGTGACCTCGCAAGTCGGGCTTCAGGGCGCGCGCCGCTGTCCTCCTCTGCTGGCCCGCGAGGCGGGGAGGCGCGGAGAGAGCCGGGGACTTGCCTTGGGTCGCAGAGCTAGCCAAGGCGGACGGAGCTCGACGTTCCAGCCGGCGCTGCTCTTCCCGGTCGGTGCTCCTGCCACTCTGCCCTGCCGGCCAAGAGGGGCGGGGCCGGCCACCGCTGCGCGGAAGCCGTCTGCGGGCGAGGCTTGTCCCTGCACATGGATGAACAGCAGACCCCGGGCGCTGGGGGAGGCGGAGCCCTGAATGGGTTTGGTTTTGAGGCCTCGCTCGCCAGTCCCTGGACGAAGCGGAATGACCAGGAACGTCCAGGGAGATCCGGTCCGTTTCCAAGTGCTGGGAAATGGCCCGGAGACCAGACAGAGCGGAGGAGGAGGGCCCGGGGCTGCGCAGAGGCTGAGCGGCCCCCTAAACAACGGCGGTTCCCTCGGCTCCACAGCCGCGCCCTGCCGGTCGGACAGCCGTGAGCTGCGTGACGTCCTCGGTACTCTCCTCCCGGTCTCACGGCTTTGAGAAGCCGCCGTTTGCCGGTGGAGATTTACAAACGTCCTCCCTTGAGCGGCCTGTGGGGGGACCCGGGGGTGGAGGGGGGACGATGCAGGTGGCAAACGGAGCGGGAGGTGGGTGCGGCTCTGCCCGCTTTCCGGCCCCGGAGGCAGAAGGCAGGTGGTGGGGCTCGTGCGGGTTCTGGCCGAGGAAGTCGGAGCACCTCCCTCCTTGGCTCAGGGTTCCTCACGCGGTTCCATCCGCAAGGACCCGGAATCAGGCAGCGGTCGAGGTTCAGGGGTTCAGACCCGGTCCCCTCTGGCTGCTGCTGGCTGAGGACTGGCCCCATCTGGCAGGCCGCACGCCTCCCCCTTGCAGCCCCAGACGGGGGAGGGGCACGCAGCCCAGGAGTTCGGGGCCCAGACCGTGGAGCGGCTGCCTGAGGGTGGACTCTGGTTCTGCCACCCCCCGGCTCGGTGGCTCTGAGCTCCCTTCCCCTCGGGGCCTTCACCGCCGCCCCGCATCGCTCTCCACCGTGGTAACCATGCCGCCGGCACCACCGTGGTGACCGTGCCGCCGTCACGGGAAAGCCCCCTTGCTCTGGAAGGACAGCACTGTGATTCTTTTCACTAAAGTAACTTCTGCTATAACAGGCGTCAGAAGGGTCTCCCTCTCCTCCGAGCCCCATCTCGCCCTGATGCTGGGCCACACCCAGCTCGAACTCGGGGCTTCTCAGCGGCCCTCCCAGCCCCTCAGGAGGCCGGCACGCGAGGCCCGACTTCCACCTGCCGCCGCCGAGCGGGGATGTCAGGAGCAGTCACGGGGAGCTGCTTCTTCGGGACAGTTGGAAGCCTTGTCATAAACAATGGTTAAAGTTCGCCTGACCGGTGTGGCTCACTGAGTCGGGTGTCATCCCGCACAGCGAAAGGTCGCTGGTTCGGTTCCGGGTCAGGGCCCGAGCAGGAGGCAACCGAGCAACGCTTCTGTCCCACGTCGATGTTCTCCCTCCCTTCCCCTCTCTCTACAAATCAAAAATGAATCCACAGGAGTTCACATTCTGGAGGTCTCAGGCTGTAAAAGCTGCGAGTCGAGGAACGCATTTCACCTGCGCGCAGTCAGAGGCTCTGCCCCCCTCTAGGTGGGGTCAGGTCTGAGCCCCGCGTGGCTCTGAGCTCCGTGCCTCTGGCCACCCAGGGGAACCAACGCCCCTGGCCACGCCGGCGACGACCCTGGGACAGTGGTGCAGGGACTGCACTGCGGGCTGCGCTGGGCTGTGGGGGGAAGCCGCGCTCGGAGGTGAGCGAGCAGGTTCCGCGCAGAGAGAGCTTCGCTGTCTTTTACAGTTGGTGTCCTCCACTGGAACGACAGTTTAGTGGGTTTTTTTTTTTTTTTTCATATTTTTGATAGATAAAAAGAACAGTGTAGTCAAAGAGCAGGCTGACGCTGCCTTGGCCAGTTTCCCACGGGGAGGCCGTGGGAGAGTCGAGGGTTGGGGAGGCTGCAGACCTCGGGCGCAGGCCCCTGCGCCAGCACGAGCCAGGTGGGCGTCTCACGGGGTGCCCCTCGCCCACCTCGATGCCCCCAGTGGGAAACGGGACAGTTCCCCCTCGCGGGGTTCCTGCGCGGATTGACCGGACACAGCCCGCACCCGCCCGGCGGCGGAAGGCACCTAAGAAAGGGCGGCGTTCACCGTCTGCGCTTCTGCGTGGTGGTGGCTGAGCCCAGCCCACGGCCCCCACAGGGGAGAGAGCACCCTGGTGCCCTGCAGCCTCGGCACCCAGACCCTTCCCTGGCGGGCGTGGGGAGGACTGGGAGAAAGCGCCCCCCGCCCCCAGAGAGAGCCCCCACTGCCTGGCAGGAGCAGGTCTGGGCCCGGAGCCCGGGGCCAGAGCCCAAGTCCGGGCGTCTGTGTCCAGCTGGGACCAGATCAAAGGAGAGCGGAGGGGGAGCGGAATCCCCCCAACGCCGTGCTCATCCGCTCCTTTCAAAGGCTCTGGGACCCCCAGCCTCGCCCCGGCCTCCGGCCCACACTCCCTGCGTCCCCTGGGGTGGAGATGGAAGAGCTGGAAACTGCCTCCCCCAGGTTGCGACGTCCCCGAGTCGAGGTGCAGAACGACCGCAGAGTCTGCCCCGGCATCTCTCCTCTGAAGCAGCGCCCAGATGCCCTGCCAGTGACACCCGGCCCCGCCCCCAGCCGGGCTGGGCGGAGGGGGTGGGGTGGACAAAGGCCCAGAGAGGCTGCTCTGGGGTGAGGGCCCGTCTAGCCTGCACGGTGCTCGTGGGACCGGAACGCGCCTGCGAGCTCAGCCGCAGAAGCAGAGCCCCCCCCCCACCGCCACCCCCCAGGGAATGGAGTCGTGGCTGCACCGGCCAAGGGAGGGGGAGCCTGAACGTTTGTGAAGACCATTAAAACGCGCTGCTTGGAGTTTTCGGAGAGCTGGGTACAAACGTGCCTGGAGCCCTAGGGGTCTACACTGGGGGAGGGGACTGGAGCACCCGCAGCCCCGCCTGAGACCCAACGGCTCTGAAACCTGTGGGGTGAGCTGAGGGTCAGCGGCAGGGAGGCCGGGGAGCCCTGGACCCACGCTGCAGACTGCAGAGGGGCCGGGGGCCGCAGGGAGGGCAGGCCCGGCTCTGCACCCCAGCTTGGGAGGAGAGCAGCAGAGGGACTGGCCTCTGGGGGGGCGCTCTTGGGCCCTGGGGTGAGACCGCATGCAGCTCACCCGGCGTCACTGCCAAGGCGGCTGTGGAGCCCTCCTGACGGCGGGTAGCACCTCAGGGCGGGCGTTGCGGGACCGCCCTCCTCGGCTCCTGAGGAGCTGGTGCAGCCGGAGAGCTGTGTGCCCTGAACCGGGCAGCCGGGGAGCGCCCTTGGCACACCTCCAGCTCCCACAGTGGCCCGGAGCCTGGCAGCTCCCGTGACGGAGAGACGGGTGTCCCTGCTCGGCAGACAGCCGTGGGCCCCAGCGCTGCCTCTCCCGAGCCCGACGTGCGGCAGGCGTCTCCGTCCCCAAACAGCCGAACTCCTGCAACTCCCCCCGCGGAGGAGGAGGTGACGGCAGCGCCCTGAGCCCGGCTCGGGCTCCAGAACGCTGTTTCTGTCGCCTAGTGACGGACGGGTGCCCCTGACCAAGTGGCTTCGCCTTTCTCTGCTCCTTTCCTCACCCGACACCATCCCCGGCTGGGTGCAGATATGGCGCCTGCCCCCTGGGGCTGTGCCGGGAAGTAAATGCGGTGATCAAGGGCTCGGCGCCCAGGGAGCCCCGGGAACCCGGGCAGGCCAGGGTCATTCCGCGGGGAGGGGCAGGCCCCCGGGGGGACGGGACGGCCAGCAGCGTGCTTTGTGCGCACGGAGAGGTCGTGCTGAGAAATGATGGCTGGTGTGGTTTAGAGAGAAAAGGGCACAGGAGTGTGGGGCCGGCCCAGAACATTCAGAAGAAGGGCTTGGCTGAAGCGTGACGTGAGACGCAAGTCGAGGCCTCCCGGTTCCGAAATGACTGTGCCGTGTGGAGTGTGGCGCTGACGCCCCCTGAAGACTCAGTTTTGTTCGAGGATGGCCCGTTTCAGCTCCTCCCTCCGGGGTCCCTTCCCCAAAATCGCCCCCGATATTTCCGTCAGTGTGGCCCCTTCCCGCGATTCAGGTTCTCGTTTGAAGATAATTCCGTGTGCGAGTCCTCCCGTGGCGTTTGGGCCAAATGGGCCCCGCTTCAGCCGTGCGAACGCAGCCTCGGGATGGCGGGATGGGGGGAAGGACAGGCGGGTCGCGCAGGGCGGCGCTGGGCGAGTTGCCCCACTTCCTGAGCCGTCAGGGTCTCCTCGCAGGGCCTCCTTGGGCCGAGTCCAGGGTGGAGCTGGGGAGTGAAAAGGCTTTGGCTGAGGGAGCAGATGACGGGGCAGGGGGAGCCGGAGGGGGACCGGCGGTGGCGGGGGCTTGGCAGAGCGCCCCGAAGCCCGTGCTGGGCGCCATCGTCTCGGCTGCCCATCTGGACTCAGCCCTCAGAGGCCGGTCCCTTTTGCCGTGGAAGGTGCCTGCCAGGAAGCGGCCCCTGGGGGGCCTTTGGAGAAGCCGGTCGAGTCTGGATGGGGCCAGCACCGAGCGGGTGGGGACGAGAAGACAGCGCTCACAATGAGACCCCGGAGGCCGGAGGGACGGCCGCTCTAAGCGCTGACCCCGGGACTCGGAGTCCTGGGAAAGGGCTTGGAGCCCAGGACGGGAGGCCAGGGAGGGAGGAGGCGACCGAGTGTCATCCCTTCAGGGGACACTGTCAGGGCCTGTGTCCTCTGAGACCGCCCCCGGGGGGGATGACTCACCGACCCTTTCCAGCTCAAGTGGGCCATCTCCCGGTGAGTCACCACGAACCTGGGTCCCCTCCCGGTGCCCACTCACACTTCGGGCTCAGGGGTGGAGCCTGTCTGTGCACGAGGTCTGGCCGCGGCCTCGAGGGGCCTGGGGCCACAACCCTGCCTGGGGGTGCGGGGCCTCCCTCCTGTCTTAGTGAGTGTCCAGCTCCAGGCCACTGGGCCCTTCTCTGGGCCTCCCCACAGCCCCTCCCTCCGCACAGCCTGCCTGGAACCCACACTCCCGGCGTCTCCCGGTGAGACGTGCTCAGCATCCGTTCCCTCCCGCAGGGGCTGGCAGGAACGTTCACCGGGAAGTCCACACCAGGTGCCGACCCCCCCTACCCCCCAGCAACTCAGCGTGGCGGACTCAGTCAGAAGGGCGCGCCCAGGCCTGGTGTTCCTCCACCATTTTCCACGTCTGTGCACAGAGAAAATGACCGGGGCTTCGCGATCCACAGCGACAGACGAGGGAGAGATGGGGCCGTAGGGGGTGGGCTTGGCCGCCTGCCCAGCCCCCCCATGCCCACCACTGAGGGCCCAAGGGGTCCCGTCTCCCACGTGTGCCTCAGACGGAGTGGGGGGCCGGCCCAAGGTCTCGGGGAAACGCCCCCACACCCACCGCACAACACGTCATTCACGAACCCCACAACTTTACCTCCGAAATCACGAATTGCTAGCGATGACTTCACGGTGGAGTGCAGACCCGCTAGTGAGTCCTGGCACGTGGCTGTGCTTTATGAAGGGAGAGGGCGCGTCTTTTTTATCTTTTCATCCTCTAAACTCCGTGCAGAGACAGGCTCACGGTAGTACTTGGGAAGACTCGTTGTAAACGTTAGAAGCGAGATGCCGACCACACACTCGAATATTTACCTCCCTGCTCCGGGCACCGTTCACAAGGCCAAGAACCGTCACGTAAGGCCGACCTGCTCTACAGAGACCCAAATGCGCCGAGGCTCACCCAAGTCGGACCGCTTCCTCTTTGGTTTTCCTCGCCAAGCCTTAGTCTGCAGATCGCCAGTCCAGGTTGGCGGTCCTTCCACGCTCCCTCCCTGTGTTGCGCAGCCGTCTCTCGGTGAAGGTCAGCACCGTGCAGCCTGCCTGTCGAATCTGCCCGACCACCTGCTTTGGTAAACGCAGACTTTAGCGGAACAGCGATGCTCGTTTGTGTATTGTCTGTGGCTGCTTCTGTGCCCCGAGTGTGGAGTTGATGAGTTGCGACGGAAACTCTGCAGCCCACAGAGTCTAAAATACTTACTACCTGGCCCTTCACGGGAAGAGTTCACTGGGTGGTAGGAAGACAGATCAGGGAAGGACAAACACAGCCAATCATGTAAGGCCCAGACGCGGCGGGGGCGTACCTGTCACTTTCACTCACCTCTCCTTGGACCACAGGTGGTCACATGACCTCACCTCGCTTCCGGGGAGGCTGGAAATGTCATCTTTGGCTAAGGAGTCTGCAAGCTTTTTCTGCAAAAAGCCAAATTGGAAATATTTTCCGTATTGAAGGCTTCATGCTCTCTGCCACAGTTACCTAAGTCCGCCAGCGTAGCAGAGAAGCTGCCATGGGCAATAGGTGAGTGGGTGATCACGGCTGTGTTCCAGTAAGACTGTGCTTACAGGAAGAGGCTCTGTTCTTTCTAAAGCCCGGTGAGCTAGTAGCAAAATTAAAGCCAGAAACCTGCCCAAGGCGGCAAGGATGTACAATGGGGTGAAGACGGTCTCTTCCTTAAATGGTTTTGGAAACTTAACAGATACAAGCAAAACAGAAAGAAAGAAAAGCTAGACCGCTTTCTTATGCCATGCACAGGAATAAACCCAAAGCGGATTAAAGACCTAAATGCGAGGCCACAAACCGTAAGACAGCCAGAAGAAAACATAGGCAATTAACTCTTTGACATTGGCCTTAGAAACATTTTTTTAGATACGTCTCCTAGGGTAAAGAAACCCAAAGTAAAAATAAACAAATAGGGCCACATCAAACCACAAAGCTTTTGCACAGCAAAGGAAACCATCAACAAAATACAAAGGCTGCCTACTGAGTAGGAGAAGATGTTTGGAAATGATCTATTTGATAAAGGGCCCAAAAAAGAACTCATTTGGCTCAACATAAAAAAACAATCCAATTAAAAAATGGGCAAAGGACCTGAGTAGATACTCCCCCAAAGAGGACCTACAGATGACTAATAGACATATGAAAAGATGTTCAATGTCATTAATCATCAGAGAGATGCAAATCAAGAGCACAATGAGATACCACCTCACGCCTGTCAGAATGGCCGTCATCGATAATAAATCAATGGACAACAAGTGCTGGCGAGGACGTGGAGGAAGGGGAGCCCTTTTGCACTGTGGGTCAGAATGCAGACCGGTGCAGCCGCTGTGGAAACCAGTGAGGAAGGTCCCCCAAAAAAACAAAAACAGAATTACCATATGATTCAGCTATTCTGTGTCTGGGTATTTGTTCGAAGAAATCCGAGACACCACTCTGAAAAGATCTGTGCGCCCTGGCGTTCCGTGCAGAATTACTTACAGCAGCCAGGCTCTGGACGCAACCTAAGTGCCCGCGTGGAGAGACGGGAGGGTGAAGAAGTTGTGCCACGTGGACACCACGGAGTACGTACGACCCAGCCGTGAGCGAGGGTGCAGTCTCGCCAGTAGAGGCAGTGGGGAGAAACCTGTGGGTGTTGTGCTGCGTGAAACAGGTCAGACAGAGAAAGTCCAGCACCGTGGGATCCCACTTCTGCGCGGGATCTGAGGAACAGAGTAAGTGAGCGAAACAGAGGCAGGTGCAGACGGGCAGAGCACGCAGGCCGCCGGCCGCCGGCCGCCAGACGGGAGCGAGGTTGGGCGGTGAGCCGAGCAGGGGAAGGGATCCAGAAACACGGAGGGTTGCCTCTCACAGATCCAGCGCTGGGGGTGCAGAGACAGCAGGAAGCTTCTGTTTCCAAGGTGCCCTTCAGCCCCCTGCTGCGGGGAAGCCCCTGAAGCCGGGGGTCTTGGGGAGGCTTAGGCAGAGCAGGAGTACCAGCCACCGAGAGGAGACAGGCCCAGGCCCACGACCCCGCTCCCCGCAGGCCGGTGGCCCCAGCGCCCCATCCGTGACCAGGGCGCCCCTGCTCCCGCGCCCGCGAGTGTCTGAGTCCTCTGTCCCGTCAGGTGTCCGCGTGCCTCCGGCCAGGGACTGGGGCGCTGGAAGAGACCAGAGTGACAGGCACTGGGGAGGCGGGGCCCGGGGAGGGGGGAGGGGGCAGGCCTCCCAGCGGGTGCTCGGAGGGTTCAGCGGTCTGCGCTGACTTCTGACCTCATGTTGGAAAAAGAATGAAACCGGCTGCACATCACCGGCGTTCCCTCCAGGAGACTCCTCAGCACTCCTCGTTGAATTAACTTCCATTTTGGACCAACCCCAGTCTAGTTGTTAACCTGCTTCACAAAGGGAGACGTCGCCTATGGGGGGGGGGGGGGGCTTGGTCTTCTCTCCCCGCTGTGCACCTTACAACCCAGTGGGGGGCGGGGGTGGGGGTGGGGCCCTGCCCGAAATCCCTGCCCCTCTGGGCTTCGCTTTCCAGTGCGGGCTTCTCCCCACAGCACAGCTCTCTGCGCTTGCTTCTCACGGCCAGCAGGGCGCCCCCCCGGGGTGAGGCTCAGGCCCAGGCTCAGCGAGAGGCCGGGCAGCTGCTGGGAGAGGGAGGTCCCTGACTGTGCAGCGAGTGACATTTCACCCTGGGGTTTCCCAGCGCTCACACAAAAGGCCTGAGAACCGGAGCCCAGTCCCCTGGGACTGCAGGGTGGTCACCTTCCTTTGGGACCGAGAAGAGCTTTGCAACAGCATCCGCCCTGGCAGGGACAGAGCACACAGCTTGGTGCTTCTTTGGAGAATATGAGAATAAAGCAGAAAGAAGCAGGGCCCTGGAGCCAGGCCACTGTCCACCACTGGCCCGCAGAGTCCCAGAGTGGGGGGTGGGGGTGGGGGCAGGGGGGAGGAAGAAAGGCTGGGGTACAGGGGCCGACAGTGAGCTCCTAGGTCCTCCTGCTGAGACGGAGTCACCCTCCTGCTCCTCCTCAGCCTCCTCTTGTCCTGCTCAGGTTTTCTCCTGTTTTCCTTCTTCCCTGTCCTGCAGGTAACGCCCCAGCTGGGCAGAAAGGAACCTCTTTGTTTGGTGAAACGTGTGTCTCTGGCTTGCAACCCGCCCCGTGGACGCTGGACGCCGGTGTCTGATGGTCAGAGATGGTCAGAGAGCCGCGTGGTTCTGGGCACGCAGCAGCGCCCCCTCCCCCGCCGCCCCCCCGCCCAGTCAGCGACTCCGTGGCTTTGCTAAAAGTTACCTCGAGGGTCAGTTTCCCTCGTGAGTGCTGGGCCCGGCTGAGCGAGCGGTAAAAATAGCGCGAAAGCCGTTTCTAAGGCAGTGCAAGGGCCACTGTTGGACCCGAGCTGCGGTCCCTGAGTACAAGCGGCGTGTCTTCCCCAGACAACGAGGCCCAGTCCGGAACAAGCCCCGGAGAAGCGTCACGCGGTCCCGGCGATGCTGATGGTGGCGGTTTTGAGAAGAGCTGCTGCGTTGGGGGCGGCGCTTTGGATGCACCATCTCGTTGAGCCCTCGCGAGGGCTCTCTGTGCTGGGTGTGCACGCCGTTCTCATCGCATGGGCGCACGAGTGAGTGGCCAGCACAATGTCCAGGCCCCCGCGTGTCCAGCGATCGGCCTGGTCAGAGCAGCGAGAGATGGACGTGCAGGTGGGCCAGGGGAGGCCTTCTGGGGGAGGGGCCCCGGAGGGCGTGCGGTTGGGGCGGGGAGGAGGGGTGGGCGAAGGAGCGCAGGCAGAGCGGTGAGCACGTGCCGGGCACGCACGCTCCAGGAGTGAACCTGCGGCCGCTGCGCCCCTGGTGCCCGGCACGGTGGGCGGGACCTGGCGGCCGGGGGACAGGCAGACCGGAGCCGGGTCACAAAAAGCGCCGTTAGGGCAGGGGCTGCAGAAGGCAGGGCTGGAGCCGGGACAGACCGCCGGTCCCGCAGGGACTCCCGTGTGAGGGGACCGTGCTGTGGGCAGGAGGGGCCCGCCAGGGAGGGCCTGGCCCCGTGGGGTCTGTGATGTTCTGTCCATCAATTTGTGGTCTGGTCCTTTCCAGAAAGCACCCACCCCTAACACAGTTTGTGACTTTGGCTCAACCCCCCGGAAAATAGCAGCCGTCTCTGAACAGGAGCTCTGGCGAGTCCTGTTCCTGCAGCTTTCTTCCTCGCAGCGCGACACGCGAGTGTAGGAATTGCCGCCACTGTCCTGTCCCTGAGGGGAAGCCCAGGCTCCGAGAGCAGATGGCTGCCCGAGAGCCTCCCAGAGAAGAGCGGGCACGACAGCGCTCCGCTGGCCCCCCGCCATGCTGCCGGCCCCGCCCAGGCTCTGCCAGCTCAGAGACCAGGGCCCCGCGGTGCCCCGTGCCACGGGGAGGTCACGGCGAGGGTGAGAACAGAGCAGGAGAACGAGCAAGGACAGGGACGCACCGAACGCTCACATTTGAGTGGTTCACTGGGGAGGAATGTGTGTAAACAAGGGGAGAGCACTTTTCAACAGTGCAACGGCTGAGTCGCCTGCACTTTCTCTTCACCTCTCACTTCCTGCCCAAAGCGGTGAGTCTGGTTTCTGACATTTGCCAGGAGGCGCCTTCTCACCCCTCAGCCCGGCTTCCCTCGGAGGTGGTGAGCCTGGCCGGTCCCAGCCTGCCACCTGCTGGCGCGGCACAACACAGCCCCAGGTCCTGGGGACAGGCCGCCCTCCAGCCTGGGGCTCAGGGGAGACCCCTTCCCCTAGGCTGCGCCTGGTGCGTGCGACACTGGGCAGGCCGGCAGGAAAGCAGGTCACAAAGGGTCACAACCGGTGGTGGCAGACGGACCTAGGCCACTTACCAGTTCTGTCACCTCGAATGCCTTGTTCCCCAAACCTCAGCTTTATTGTCTGCAAAATGAGATCCCAGCGGTAAGGGTGTGCTGACCGATGGGTGTGCTGACCGATGGGTGCATGAGCGAGTGAGCGAATAGAGACCGTGCGTGGATGCACTTTTGTTGGTTGGAACGCAGCCCACGCCTGTGAAACGCCTGTGGCGGCCCGGGGCGCGGAGGCGGGGTGCAGACGGCAGAGCCGTGTGTCAGGAGGACGTGCCATGCGTCAGAGTGCGCCCAGGAGGTGCTCGGAGGTTTAAAAGCAGGTCGTGGAGGAATTCTGGAGGAAAGATCCGTGGATTGCCGCACTGAGTCCTTACCGCGACCTTCTAAACCACGCACCGCGGTCCCCCACTTTGCAGGTGAAACACAGGAGGCACCGCGAGTTCAGGTGCAGCTGGCCCCAGCGGTGCCCCCCCCGACGCCCCCACCTCCCCACCATACCCACCCTGGGCTCATGGGCGGAGTTCGGTTTTGTCCAGACGTCCATCCCTGCCGGGGCACGGGGCACCTCAGATCTGAGAGGCCAGTCACAGGGGCCGCACTCTGGGTTGGCTGAGGCGGGATCAGGTGACCAGGCTGTGTCCAGGAATTCACAAGGCCAGGTCTGCAGGGCCTGCGGGGAAAGGGTTACCAGCTACGAAAGACACGCAGGTGGGGAGGGAAATCCCTTTCCTTCCGTCGGACGTTGTGTCCGTCAGGTGTGACTCAGGAACGGAGAGACAGCAGCGGCAGAAGGCGCTGCCGAGAGAAGGCGGCAGAAGTGGAGAGCTGGACAGAGAGGACCCGGTTCTTCATGGCGTCGTCCAGCCGGGACCAAGCCCTCCAGAGGTGGTGCCTCGGACCCCCTGACACGTGAGACAGCGCCTGGTTCTTCTTGCCTGAGCCTTCGAAGCTTGGTCTCCTGTTACTCACACGCAAGACCTTCCTGGCAGCTCCTAGGTGACCTGGGTGAGGACACCACCCAGCCCTGGCACGGCGGCTCTCACGCACCGCACACCCAGGCCAGGTCCCCTGGCTGACGACAGGCCTGGCGCTGGGCAGTGAGGCCCCTGAGCAGCACCAGGACCCTGGGAGCCTCTGAGGGCCACTGATTAGAAGGCGGGGAGGCTTGGGGAGGGACGGCTGGGCCGCAGGACTCGGGAGACCGGGACGGGGCAGCCACCGGGACAAGCGTGGAATCCAGTTTTCACAGGGTCTCGGTGCTCACGCCACATGCAGAGATTCACTCATGGTGGGCCAGGGGCCTGCAGGTGAAGGGTAAAACGGTAAAACTTCCAGAAGGAAACACGGGACCTCAGGCTAGGCCGCCGTCTCTGAAACAGGACACAAGGAAATGCTGGTAAATTGAATTCAGTCAAATTAAGAACTTGGCTTTAACAAACGGCCCCGTAAGAGAAAGGCACAGTCAGCCTTGGACGTGCGCGCACACACACACTCACCCTGACAAAGGACTGGTATCGAGAATATATACTTTTAATTCTATGCATTGCTAGGAAAAAGACAACACAATTTTGAAAACGGGG
This sequence comes from Anoura caudifer, assembly GCA_004027475.1. NCBI lineage: Eukaryota > Metazoa > Chordata > Mammalia > Chiroptera > Phyllostomidae > Anoura > Anoura caudifer. The sequence continues at coordinate 16,043 of PVKU01011641.1, read as the reverse complement.
GAATTCTGAGCAGGCGCTTCACAGAAGAAGACACCGAGCGGGTCAATGAGCCGGTGGAAAGGGCTCCTCCGTCTCGCCACTCACAAGGGAAACCCGCATCTCACCGCACACCTTGACACGGTGCGCTGCCAGGGGGCCAGAAACGCGGTGTTTCTGTTCGGACCGGCTCTCGCCCAGCCACAGGTCCGCCTGCGAGCGGAGCCGCGTCCGCGGTTAGAAGCAGCTCTAATGCAGGGTGCGGCTTCCGTCGGAGACGCTCCTCTTCGGCGAGGTGCCTTTAATTCCCCGGGGTAGCACGCAGGCCGCTCTCGCCTGCCTTGCACAGAGACGGCGTGCTGTGTCGGAAACCTCACCCCTGGAACGGACCACGGCCGTTCACCGTCATCGCACGCGATCCGAGTTCGCTGCCGGCGGCCGAAGCTCTGTGCCTCCCGTTGCTTGCTTTCTCACGCCGGAGCGCCAAGGACAGGAGGCCGCCCGCTCTTCCCAGCAGCCCCGGCGGCGGCCGGGGTGGCAGTGCGAGAAGGCGAGTGTTCCGTGGCGATGACAGACCAGCGCGCAGCTTACACTCCGGGGAGGGAGACGCTGGGTCGGGGACCGGTGCTCCGGGCTGCACCCCTGGGTCCTCCAGCCCTGGCCCCTGGGGACCCACTGCCCTGCCCCCACGCCACCGGCTCCCAAGATGGCGACTTGTGTGCAGTCTTAACGGCCCGATTATTTCACAAGTAGACTTTCCACAGCCACGTGGTGAAGGGTGCTCCCTAAGCCCGTGCGTTGTACGGGGGACGTGCGGGGACCCGGGGGCAGGGGGCCCGAGGAGCATGGGTCGGTCACCTGTGTCATCTCCCAGCCCTGTGCTCCCGGGACCCACATGTGAAACGGCTTCGTGACCGCTGCCCCTCCTGCCACGCGCCACCTCGGGCATCGGCCCTGGGGACATTGCGCTACGTGAAATGAGCCGGACGCGAGAGGGCAGACGCGGCCTCCATCCGCTCAGACGAGGCGCCAGACGCAGACACGCTCGAGGGAACAGGGAAGGGGCCCGTGGGTGCCGAGGGCTGCGGGGTGGGGTGGTGGCGTCCGCGTTTACCGGGCAGGAGTTCCCGTTTGGAAGACAAAAAGGTCCCGGAGCGCTTCGGCGCAGCTGTGTGTGCAGTGCACCCCTGAAAGTGGTCAGTGGACTAAAAATGGACAACTTAGTCGTGTGTTTTCCACAGCTAAAAAACCAAAGGAAACTGTGATAAAAAAATAATACCTACAATGACATCTACTCCCTGGGGTCTCCAGCCCTCAAGCAATTGTTCCCTATTTCACAGACCCCTTTGGGGTTCACAGGGAGAACTCGGGGTTCACAGGGAGAGCTCGGGGTCCCCGAAACTCAAAGGGGAAAAGACTCTGCACTGTCACTAACCTCTCATTGAACGTAGCATTTTCCTCGCTCACAAATCACAGTGGCATTAGACGTGGCGTGACCTTGTCACCAACCGAAATCGCAGGTACTTTCCTGTGGCTTCCTCCAGCGTGGGCGGCCCTGCTGCCGGCACCGCCGGCACCGCGGGCACCGCCGCCCCTTGCTGTGCGATGTGCTGACACAGAAGCTTCTGTGACACCGGTCACAGCCCCTGGACGCTTTTCCACCTACTGCTGTGGGACTGGTTTCCTTTGCAATTCAGTGCTTCTGGCGTTGGGCATTTCTCCTGGTAAAAAGTTCGACATTTCCGCCAGACTGCCAAAGAGGTCGCTGGCACACTCAGGACGGAAGAGTTATGACCCTCTCCCCACCTTCCCGGTTGCTGACTCAGGGCCCACGATCCGCGTCCCACTGTGGAAATCAGTGCGCAGGCGCCTCGTCCGGGTGGGAGCCCCAGCCCCACGGGGCCTGGCCGAGTGGGGCCCTGCTCACGTCGGAGTCACCGTGCAGCGTTTCTGCCGGTGTATGGCCGGTGCGCTTTGGCGCTGGTGCCTGCGGTTAGGTGGTCTCCGTTCACAGTCCAGCTCCGAGACCTCGGGCAAGCGCTTCACCTGTCCCAGCCGTAACTCCCTCGTTTGTGGGGGGGTTACTCTCGCAGGGTTCGCGTGAAGATTAAACGGAAAAGTGTTCTGAGGCTGGTGAGCACAGCGCCTGCCTGTGGGAGACCTTTCCCACACGTCACCTGTGCTGCCACCCACGTGGGTGCGGAGTGAGGACCCTGAAGGTGGGTGCAGGTGGGGACTCGGAAGCAGCAGGAGGTGGGGACAGAGATCAGGTACCGGGTGGGGGAGTGCAGGGGTGGGGGGGGGCCCTTGGGGAAGCTTCTCGGGGCCACGTGGAGCAGTCTGGCCTTCTTCCCACGCCTGTGCCTCCACCGCCAGGGTCTCCAAGGTGCAGGCACTTGGCCAGGGCGCCATCCCAGGAGGCAGCTGTGGCGATGGACCGGTGTGAGCAGGCAGCGTGGAGGCAGAGACAGTGCCGGCCCAGGCCACACAGCTCGGCAGCCTTGGCTTTGGCCTTGGTCCGGTCGGAGGGTTGGACTGGGTCTCCTCCAGCCCTCGGGGCCGCTCCGAGGCAGTTCTCCCCAGGGCTGGGTCTCAGTGGAGCTGCCCACCACCAGCTGCCCCTGGCTCTGGCCTGGGGGGGGGGGGGGTTGGTGAATGTAACTGACCCGGCGCAGGGCAGGCTGCGCGCACGCAGGGTGGGCTCCGACCAGCGGTCTGGGGAGGTCACCACGTGAGGACCGTGAGCCAGCAGGGAAGGAAAGGGGGTGGCAGGGGAGGGACAGGGGGCACCAGAGGCGGCGTGTGCGCTATTCAAGAGTACAAACTGGGATTGCTGAAACAGGGAAAATGCTTCTATTTTCCGATGGTGGGGTTCGGGGTGCCGTAGGTCCGAGGCCAGGCAGCTCCTTCAGGAGGGTGTCGGGATCCTTAGGTGGTCTGGGCACCAAAGGTTGGGCCGGGCCCTCAGTGAGCGCCCACACATTCGTCCTTCTGGCTCTGTGGTCGGCGAATGATCTCTGACACCCATTCCAACTCCGCTGCTTGGACTTTCGCTAAGAGAAACACTCAAGAACGCCGTCTGGGGTCCCTACCGCTGCGCGGTCAGCAAGCACGCGGTCCGCAGGAGCCCGTCCCTGCGGACAGAACAGTTCGCGCCTGCAGGCGGGCTGCCCTCCTCTGGCGGGGCCTGTCGCTGCTGAAGAGGGGCTCCCACCCCCGGCCCATTCCCATCGAGTCCTGTTGCTGGGGACCGGCACGGCACCCCGTTTCTCTCACCTCTCCCTTTATCGGACAGACAGCTGAAGCCTTTATCAAAGGCTGTTTGTACCTCGAATCACAGCAAAGGAACATTGTGAGACAACAGGTCACGACCGTGTTCCTGCACCAACAGGATTTCGGTTTGATTCTCTGGATGCAGGGAAGCGTCTAGCCTGCTGCCTGAGTGGAGGTCCAGGGACCAGTTCAGAACTAGCTCTTGGAAGCCATCATTTCGTGCCCCCGAACCCGGTCGTGCCCAAAACTGCGTGCTGCAAATGGAGACCTCTCTTTGGTTTTCCCGTGTCTCCGTTTGAATTTCAGTGGGGTCTCGGGTCTCTTTCCCTGAGGGAAGGGGGGCAACGTCAGAGCGTAGGCTCTGGAAGCTCATGTCCTGCGGACAGGCCCAGCGCTGCTCCTGCGGCAAACCTGTGGCAAACAGGACAAACCGGGCGAAAGAAGGGGGGGCGGCTCCAGGCATCGTTTCACTAGGCGCCAGTCGGCCGGTCGACACAGCACCAAAGAGGCGGTCACTGCAGGGGCCCGCAGCCCACCAGACGCCTTGTTTGTTAGGGGGACCGAGTGAAGCACACGACGGTTTCACTAAAAGTACAGTTTCCTGCCTCGTAAGCTTAATGTAGGTCTTTTTGCTCCAGCATCATCTTCAGCAGGAAGGAAAATAGGTTTTTAAAAACTGCGTGTGAGAAAAAAAAATGTGAGATCACAACAGGGGTTGCTGCTGTCGCTCCGCATTTCGAAGCCGTTACCGGGCGTAGCCGCACGGGAACACGGCCTCCCGCACCGCGCGTCAGGGGGACCCCCAGCCCCCGCTGGCACCGAACTGCTGGCTCTCTGCTCCCGCCGCGGGCGGGCCGGCTCGGCCGCCACCGAGGGCCCAGCTCCGTCCCGCTTTCCTTCCTACGAGTAAGAGGTGGTTGTGTTCTGACCATTGCCGGCGCGGTCGTCGACCCCGGGTCTGTCCGTGGACTGAGCCTGGTTAAGCAGCTTTGTGCTCTGGTGGGGCTCACGAGTCTCCGAACGCTGGGAATTTTTCTCAGGTCGCCCGGCAGAGGGGCTCAGAGGCTGAGAGTCTCCTGGGAAGAAGAAGAGAGCGGAGACAGAGCCGCAGAGAGAGGCGACGGGTGGGTGACCGTGGTGGGGGGGGGACACCGGAACGGGGTCCAGCAGGAGCCGACGGGGGCTGCTTCCCGTTCCTGCCTGAGGGTCGGGCCTGGGTCCCGCGGCTGACTGACTCCCCCTCACCCCCTGCCTCAATCCTCCCTCAGAGAGGGAGTCCTTTCGAACGAGGCTCCTGGGGGTGGAGACCGGCGGCCCTTGTTCGGGCCCCCGGGCGCCAGAGCCAGCCTGGAGGGCAGACGGACGGCGCAGTGGTTTGCTGGGCAAGCAACTCGTTTCATCCAAACCGGTGTCCACCAAGCCTCTCCAACGGGCAGAGCGGAGCGCGAACTTGAACCCGTCTTGTGACTGCAGGTCCCTCTCTCGCTCCACCACACGGCCCCGCCAGGCGAGCAGCCCCGTCCCGCCGCTGCCCCACAACCACGCTGGGTGCTTGTGCGGCAGAGCCCGGGACTTGGGGAAGTAGCGTTTAAGTCGGCACGTTTCCATAGCAGGGGCTGCCAACCAGCACCGCGCCATCGAAACCTGAGTGTGGCCGCAGGAGAAGTGGGACCTCGCTGTCCCATCAGCCATCAGAGCCGGTGTCCGTCTGTCAGAGCCGGTGTCCGTCCAGCAGAGCGGGTGTCCGTCCATCAGAGCCAGTGTCTCTCCGTGAGAGCCGGTGTCCGTCCGTCAGCACGGGTGCGTGGTGCAGCCGGCCCTCGGCAGCCGCGGCGCGGGGGCTGCGCGGAGGAGACTGGGTGGTTGGCAGGAAGGGTGGCCGTTAGGAGAATCGTCACGGGTCCGTCCTCTCTTGTCCCGTTTCCCGGGTTGGAAGTGTGAGCACACACGCAGGCCTGGGACAGGCATCTCGATGGAGGAAAAGGACGAAGCTGCGAAAGGGATGGGGAGTCGCTGGAAACAACAGGGCATGTGGGTGAGAACCGCTGTGCGTCCGGCCCGGCTCCAGACCTTGGCGCGCTGGAATAGACCCGTGGGAGGGAGAGGCCGAGAGGACCGTGTTTCGCTGCCGAGGACAGGAAGGCACAGCTTGGACAGGGCCACCGCGGCACTGGGTTTGGCTGCCCCTGCGCCCCCCCAACCCTGGGCTCCAGAGCCCAGGCCCCCGATGGGCAGGCCGACCTGCTCCTGGGGCGATTCTGCGCGCGACTGCCGTGGTGAGCGGGAGCCTGGGGCCCGCAGGGAGAAAAGAAACTTCTCTCCCAGCAGGAGGGACAAGGAGGGACATGGGGAAGTCCGCAGCATGGACCCTGGGCAATCATTTGTAAGAAGCAGGTCCTGCCTGTGTTTTAAATAAAAAGAACCCAGGGCGCGGCAGGGAGGGGCTGACGGGGTGGGGGGAGGTGATGGGCGTGGACCTGTCCACCGCGTGTGGAGGGAAAGAAACACAGACGGGAGAGGCAAGAGGCTTCCCCGGCAAAGGACCCAGCTGGCAAGTGGCGCCAGCCCGTGTGGAAGCAAAGGGTCAGCAGACGAGGGGCGTGGTTTCCGCGCTCACGTCCACACTCGCGAGCTCGTTTGGGTCCAGGGAGAACAGCCGCCGCCCTCACCAACCGGTAAGAACATCTGCGAGAACATCTGCTACGCGGCTGCTTGACCCGAAGGTCGGGCCGGGCCTGGAACGCAGTTCCCCAGGTTTTCAGCTGTAAATATAAACCAAGGGACACCTGTTGCGAGGAGCCTGAAGGCGCGAAGGCAGAGGAAGAGCAGCCTGGGATCCCCCTCTCCCACCGCGGTCCCCGCGGTCCTCCAGGTTGAGAGCACCTCTGCGTCCCCTCCGTGTCCTGCAGCCTGTTCGCCTGCGCGGTGGGCGCGTGCTGGCCGGCTCTGTGCTCTGCGAACAAGTAACAGACATCTCTCGTCTTTTTGACAGCAGATTAGAGGCGTCCCCCAGATAAATACATAGAGATTGAGCTCAGGTTCTTTTCATCGAGTTTGAATGCGCTGCTGTTCATTCAGCTGCTCTCAGAGGACGGACGTGGAGCTGGTTTTCAGGGGGCGTCGCCGCCTGTGTGCTGCGCTGCAGACCCCGGGGACGGCGGCGGCAGCGGCGGCGGCTTCCACTCTGTCCCGTGGGTGCCTGAGCCTTCCAGCCGCCACCCCCTCCCCACCCCCAGTCATTTGGAGAAGGAGCCCCAGGGAGGCTGAAGCAGAGCCAGCCCTGAGGCCGGCAGCCTCCTGCTGCAGCATCCACCCCCCCCCTCCGCTGAGCCTGCGTGGCTCGCAGGTCCCCAGCGCAGCTGTCCCCGCGCCGAGAGCACAGCAGAGCCCCAGCTGCACCGCCTGCCGCACATGCTCCGTCCGCTCCGTGCGCCTCGCTCGCCCACTGAGGTCTGTGGGTTCAGCAGCAGTCCAGCTGCCGGAGCCCCGTGACGCCCGGTGTGTGCCTGGCCCGGGTCCGAGGCAGGTGCCCCCCACCAATCCTGCTGTGTAGGGTGTGCGCTCCCCTGTATTTTGGTTCAGGGGTGCACGGTGTGTAACACACACACACACAGGGCTGACGAATGAGGCCGTGGAGTGACCCTCTTCCTGGCGGCTGTCTGCCGGAGTGACACTCCCCTGCCACCATCGTTCACCATGACAACAGCTGCAGCTCGAGCGCGGGTTTGGTCCTCGGCCGGAGGTCCTGGCGGAGATGCTGGCTCGGGCTGCGGCGTGGACTGGACCGTGTGAGGCGGCGTTTTCTCCTCTCCAGACACCGGGGAGCTGCCTGCCGTTCTGACGCGGAGGACGAGACAGGCACCATGGATTTCCGCGCTCCGTCCGTGCTGGAGCAGCACAAGGGTGAGGACTGGTCGGACGGGGCCCCTGGGGCTGTGTGTGTGTGTGTGTGTGTGTGTGTGTGTGTCTGCGTGGGTGAGATGTGGGGAGACGATGCCACACGGAAACCAAGCCTGTTCTAATTGAGCTTTTGCCCTGTCTGTCTGCCTGGTGGAAGTGCTCCAACCTACCAATTTTTGAAACTGGGTTTCAAGCCATTTTTCAGAGTGTCATCTTTATTCTAATTAGTTTTTTTCTTTTCAGATATTTAAAAATCCCATTAGAGAAAGTAATGCAAACAAGAACAGGTGCTGTGCCCCCTTTTAATCTGTTCAGGCGGCACCTCTGTGCATCGTTCCGTAACCGGCCCTTGATTTCCTTCAGGAGCCGGCGGCGCCGCCGCGGTCCCCTCCTCTGAGGTCGTGTGGTGACGTGTCCCCACGCTGTTGTCTGCAGCGACAGCACGCACCTTCCTGCTCACAGCGCCCGGCTCGGGGCTGGAGCTCCGTGTGAAATGACCGCGTGAAACCGCCCATCCTCGCGTAAAAAACGTGTGTCGGCCGAGCAGCCTGGGTGCGTGCGTTCTGCACCCGAGTGTGTAAACACCATGCACGTAACCCTGCGTGTCCCTGTGCCCCCTTCCTAAGTGTGCACAGGGACCCCCACTCTGTGAGCACAGCGGGCCACTTCCTCTCGTCTCTGAGTGTCCTTCCTGGCCCTCAGGTCCTTTGGTCTTCGCCTGTTTTGGCCACAACAGGCTCACTGAGAAAATTCACCACCTCTTTCCTTTTCCCTTTTCCCTCTGGACCACAGCGCATTTGCTGCGCTGGCAGCCTGGAATGGCTTCCGGGGCGTTTTCTCAAATAGCAGATTTACAGTTAGCTCTCTGGGGGACCATGGACATGAGTGCGTACGTGTTTGATCTCCAGGGCCTCCTTTGTGTTCAACACGCCCGCGCACACCTGCGTGTGCGTGCCCTCAGCTTGTGCCGGGCCCCGCGGCACGTGGGTGTTGCAGCTGCACCCCCACCGCCCCCGCGGTGCCTGTGGGGTCACCGCTGGCGATCAGCAGCCGAGACAACGTGCCCGAGAGGTGATCCAGGGCCCTGGTTCTGGCTAGAGAGGGTGCGGTCGATGGCTTTACCCTGAGACGGATTGGGGCACCGGTGTGACTGCGGGCACCAGCCCTTCGCGGTGAGGTCATCGGCTGTCGCGGTGAGGTCATCGGCTGTAGGGCGTCTCCCACAGCACTCCGTCCGGTGCAGGTGCTGACGCTTGACACTGTTTTTACCGCACCTTTCACAGGAGCATTTCACCGCGTCTCCTGGCCCCAGGCCCACGTCCTTCCCAGGCCAGTTCGCCTTTCCCGGCCGTCTCTGCCTCTGTTTCTTGGCCTGTGCCCCCTGGAGGGGCCGTGCTCTGGTGGCAAGAGCGTGGGCCCCCTGGGCTGCAGGGCAGGCCGGCCACTCCCCAGCTGTGTGGCCCTGGCGAGTCCCCCGGCCTCTCTGGGCCTTGGTCCCCTGCCGGTCCGGGAGGGTGGTCGTGTGGATCTGCCCCGTGGGCCCGAGTGCAGCGAGCGCCCCACACTGTGGCCGCCTGCGCTATTCCTGCCCTGGCCACACCTGCCACCCGGCCTGAGAGCCTGGCTCTCCAGGCAGCTGGGGCTCCGCCGCCCTCCGAGCAAGTGCACCCTGGCCGTCACCATAGCAACCTCGCTCCTGGCCCCGCATGTGGGCAGCGCAGGAGAGGACTGTGGTGGAGCCCCTACTGTGGAGCACGCAGGTTCCCGCTGAGGCTGAGCCTTATAACTGCGATGCCTGCATCTCACAGCTGGTCCCCAGTTGTGGGAGGCCAGCTCTGCGGTGCCTGAAGGAGAGAAGCGGGAACAGGTGTGGCCGCAGGGCCTCCTGCCCCTGCCCTGCCCAGGGTCCCCGAGACAGGGTTTGCTGAGCAGCGAGCTTGCAGGCACCTGCGGGGGCCGGGCGGGGACGGTCCACGGGCCTCCCTCACAGGTCTTTCTCTGCCAGGGTTGTTGGGAGAACACGGGGAGGGCTCCCCAGCCAGCCCGGCTGGGGCAGAGCTTCGGGGTCCTGGATGCCGTGACACACGGCCACCGCGGGCGGCTGGCAGCACGCACCTGGTTCTCTCAGTCTCGGAGGCCAGTGCACGGGATCCAGGTGTCGGCAGGGCGGCACTCCTTCCGGGCGCTGCAGGGGAGAGACCTCCTGCCCCTCCCGCTTCGGGCTGCCCCTGCCCCCACCCCCCACCTCTGCCTCCGTCTTCACCAGGCCTTCTCTGGGGGCCTGTCTGAGCCGCCTGCCTGTCTCCTACAAGAGACACTGTGGATCCGTGTGATTACATCTAGGGACCATCCAAATAATCCAGAGCAAACTATTGCCCTCAAGATCCTTGACTTCACCCCGATAAACTCAATATGAAGGAAAGGCAAAGATCCTCAACTGTATTGCCCGCTACACTGCATGAGAGGAGGTCAGGTCTCAAGTCCTTTCCAGAAAGCACGCAGTCCCGGACTCGGCCTCTGGCGAATCCTTTCTCATCGAAGCCAGGAGGAGCTGGGGCGGACAGGGCGCCTGCGGGCACACTGTGGGCACCCTCAGCCCGGATCCAGAGCCCAGCCGAGGCAGAGCCGGGCCGTAGGCAGAACAGCCTTTGATCCTCACACCAGCCCCACCTTCGTCCCCCCTTTGACAGAAGAGGAAACTCACAAAGGTCATGACGTGCCCAAGGTCACCGCGCAGCAAAATGGAAAAGCGGCGATCGGAGCCTAAACCTGCTTGTTCTCTGGGACTGACCCTGCGTTTTCCTGAAGAAGCGAGACACCAGCGCGCATTCAAACTGATGGCGTCTTCCCGGCCCGGAGGCTGCCCCTCCGTGCTGAGGGTTTCCACAGCTCCCGCACGCCGCAGACGGGCTGAGACCGGAGTGCTCGGCCAGAAGTGCTCGGCCAGAAGCGCTGAGAGGGTGCAGCCTGGCGCTGCAGACGCAGAAGTTCGGAGCCTGTGTGCCAGCCAGGCGCCTCCGAAGGGAGAGTGAGCAGATTCGGAGAGGGGCCTGGGAGCAGAGGTGAGGCGTGGCGGGCGAGGAGCCAGGAGAGGGGGCGCCATCCGGCCTCCGTGGGTGGTTTTCAGTTCACAGACCTTCCTGGAGGGAAACAAAGGCAGGAGCGAGGGGGAGTTCTGTGATGGATTTTCAGGGTGGTGTCCAGAGAGAGGAAGATTCGAGGGCAAGTGAGGGACCTGCAGGCCTAGAAGCAGTTGTCTGCAGCCCCCCCCCCCCCCCCGACCTGGGTCTCGAAGGAGGAGCCGAGTGGGGAGAGAGGAGGGGGTGGGGATTCTCTGCCAAGGTCTTTGGAAGGCTAAAGGAGGCCAACCAGGTCACTGGGAGCCTGCCCCTCCCTGTCCCTGCTGCCCCTCTGCGCTGCCCTTCCCGGAGCCCAGGCCCCTCCCTCCCGCCAACCGGCCCCGGCTCGGAGGCTGTGACTGCCCCGTCCACCCTGCCACCCCCCCAGGACCCTCCTCAGGAGCCTGGCTAGAGGGAAGCCCACACAGGTAACCATCCGCAGCCTTAGCCTGCTGTCCAGGGAGAGGGGCTCCTGCCTGCAGGTGCACCCCAAGGGGGAGGGCCTGGGCGTGACACCCAGAGGGAACGAGGGCCCACCCGGCCGCCGGACTCCAGAACGGACCCTGGAGTGTGTGCGACCACGTAGCCAGGTCCACTCAACTCAGCCCCTCGTCCCAAAGCCCGGCAGGTCAGCTGTCCCCAGCCTTTCTGGCAGCAGGTACGGGTCTCACGGAAGACGGTTTTTCCACAGACCGGTGGGGGCAGGGGAGGGGGCGGGAATGAGACAGGAGCCATAAGGCGAGCAGAGCTTTGCGCACTGGCTGTCAGCTCCCCTCCTGCTGTGCGGCCATCCCAGTCCAGGGCCGGGGGTTGGGGACCCTGCACTGGGTCGCCACCCTGGGCGCCCCCTGCCATCTCTGTGCACGAAGCCACGGCCCTGCAGCCGTCGCCGAGCAGCTGTACCAGACCCTGGCATCCGTGGCGTTTCCTACGATGCAGCTGTTTGGACGCAAAGACACTTTAAAGAAACGCCGCTAAATTCGTAGCCGTCTTTACCACTAAGGACGATGGAGCAGACTCTGGGGCCAGGTGAGGGTGTCGGCGCCCTGAGGTTCCGGGCCCTGCAGAGGGTGGGCGTGAGCCGGGCACTCCCCCGGGAAGACCCCGCCCAAGCAGGGGTCCCGAGTCTGGCACACTCGGGGTCCGGGAGCCTGCCGGGGGTGTCCCACACACAGCGTCTGCTCACGCCGAGAACTCACTCGCGATGCGAGTGAGCAGATATCTCAGACTTTCCGGTTTAGCTCTTGAGGTCACAGTGGTTTTGTCCTGCGATTAGCTTCAAACTTGTAAATAGGTTTGTGTGATTATTAAGGGCCCTCGGGTTGGTTTCTCTTTGTGAAAATGGAAACAGGCGCTTCCGGTTGATGAGCCTGTTCCGACAATATTTTGCCGAGTCTGTTGGGAGTGGGGGGTGGAGGAAGGCCGTTCTGGTCTGCGAGGGAGATAGTCTCGTTGCTAAATGTGTCCTCAGAGCTTTAAAGTACGCACACATAACATTTAACAGTGTTCTAATTCTTTAGCTTGTGGTTTGAACATCGTTTCATACCTGCGTGTCGCAGGAATGGCGTAGAGAACGCTGTGCGTCTTTCACTCGGACCCACCTAACGCTCGCGCCCCGGTCGCTCTGTGGGCAGCTCTCTCTCTGTGTCTGTGTCTCCGTCTCTGTGTGCGTGCCTGTGGTTTGTGTGTGCCTGCGAGTGTGCCCACCTGTGAGTGTGTGTCTGTAAGTACGTGCGCCGGTGAGTGTGCACGCCTGTGAGTGTGCACATGTGATTGTGTGCACCTGTGAGTGTGTGTGCCTGCGAGTGTGCCCAACTGCAAGTGTGTGCCTGCAGGTGTGTGCCCCTCCGGGTGTGTGCCCCTGCAGGTGTGTGTGCCTGCGAGTGTGTGTGCACGTGCACACTTTCACCTGGCCTGTCTGCATTCCAGTTTTGTCTGCTGACCCAACAATGCCTTTTACCCACCCCCACCCCCGCCGCCCAGTGCAGGGTCCAGTCTGGGACCAGGACCCTTCACACTTCATGGCTCGCTCTCAGTCTCTCTCTCTCTCCCTCTCTCTCTCTCGCTCGCTCTCTCTCTCGCTCACTCTCTTTCTCTCATTCACTCTTGCTCTTGCTCTCGCTCTCGCTCCACATCCGAAAACCTTTACGTCAGTGGAGGCCGTCACAGTGGGTTCCTTGGAAAGCACTGGGCTTCGGGGAGTGCATTTAACCCAGAAGGAGACCAGACCAGGGAGCCCCTAAATGTTGGCACTTTGCAGTTTGGCCAAACACTGGTTCCGGTGCTGAGGTCACGCAGGGGGGCGACACTCCAAGTGTCAGCACTGGTGGGCTGCAGGCCCAGCGTCTCCTGTAACCTGGGGCCGTTTCCGCAGCTCCCTCTGCCGCGTGTGATGGGTGTGATGCTGGCGTCTCTGAGGATCGCGCTCCTTTCACGTCCGCCGCGCCCCCTGCCAGAGCTCCCCACGGGGGCGCCCCCTCCTGGGGCCAGCTCAGCCTCCTTCAATCGCTCCCGCAGTCCGAGGGTGTGGGCGCTGGGCTATTATGCATTGACTGGCTCTTACCGAGTTTTAGAAATACTGTTCTTCCCCTGGTAAAATTCATGCCGCCTTCTTCAAATGCTCAAGCATCGCCAATACAGATGCAGCCTGCACAGTCCATGCCTGCGACGGCAGACGGCTCTGCTCCTCGGTCCCCAGCCCAGCCTGTCCCGGCTGCTCAGATACACATGGACCCACGCTCCCCCCACCCCACCGCCTCCAGGCTGGGAGCTGAGCATCAGGCCGCAAGTGCCGACTGGAACGGTATCATGGAGAATCGGAAGAGCAGGGAGCCCGGTTCACGAAACAGCCCCGAGCGCCTAGCACCCCGCTAAACTGTTCCCGTGACTTCGGCTGACCCCCAACACAGCCTTGGGGATGCGTTCGATTTCTCCCTTGTCTGAGTGGACGCCGCTTGCCCAGAGCCACCCGGGTCAAGGGCAAAACTGCAAATGGCAGTTTAAAAATTAACTCTGGCTGTGACCCCCGAGACCTCCTCACAGTCCCCTTCACCCCCGAGTTCCACTTCCGGGCTTCTGTCAGCCCACCCACCCACCCTCCATGGCCCCCGGCACACAAGAGGTTGGAGAAAGGCCAAGGCGGATACTTTTGCTGAAGCCGGGTGGGCTGCCCCCGGGGCCACCCTCCATGATGCACACTCAGCTCAGGGGCAGCCGCCCTCTCCCAGGGCTGGGGTGGGGCGCGCCCTGGCGGCCACCTTCGGGGCGCAGGAGGAAGGAGGAGGGAGAGGAGGGGCGAACCGGTGGGTCACCCCAGAAGGTGACATGGGGCTGACGTGTTGGGAGCTGGAGGGGACTTGCAAAGTCAGGGTGTGGGTCCCTCGTCGAAGCTTCGGCAGGCAGGCCCCTCCCTCCTCATCTCCCTCCTCAGTGTGTTTGCTCCGCGCAGGAAAAGGCTGGCGTTTCTCCGGGAGACGGTTCAGGGAGCCCCAACCCCGCAAACAGGTCGCGTGGAAACGGCAGTTCCTGGAAACGGAGAAGAGCTGGTTCGACCTTGGCGTCCTCGGCTCTGCCCGGGGGCAATCTGGGACCCTTTCTTTGCTAACTCACCGCGGTGAATCAGAGCGCCGTCTAGTGGGGGCGGGGGGTTATTGCTTGTTTTTAAGAACCAGGAGAGGGACACCTGAAATTCGCCCGAGTTGCCACTTGAGCCTTCCGATTACTCGGTGCTGTTCAGAAATGGTGTCTTGGGGCTTCGGCCACCACTTGGCCGGCTCCGCACAGGCCCAAACGCCAAGAGGGTGGGGATGGGCCCTTGGAGTCTGGTTTAGGGTGCTCTCAGCAGAACTCGATTCAAGGACCGGCCCTGGAAGTGTTTGCTTTGGGAGAGTTGCACCTGCAGAGCTGGAGGGCACCTCGGTGACTGTGTCGCCAAACTCGCTCACTATTTCCGTGTGACAGCCAGGGCACAGAGGGACGAGCGGTGACATCGGGCTGGGGCAGCGGTGGCCTGGCTGTTTGCTGTCTCACCTTCCCCGCCGCAGCGTGTACGTGAGGATGCGGCGACCGCGAGGACTGCTGTGAAGACGGAGTGAATGGACACACACCGTCACCTGCCCAGCAGGCCGGGCCCACAGGGGCCACCAGCAGGTGCTGCTGGGGGTGACAGGGTCACCAGGAGGGCGGTTATGAGGACCGTCTGAGGATCACTGTCAAGACCTAATGACGTGGTGCACACCAAGCCCTGGGGGCTGTGGCCCCCACAGACGACTTGCGTAAGGTCATGAAACTGGAAGAGCCAGCGTGCGTGCTTGACGGTCAGCACCTGAACCAGTGAGTGGAGAGAAGGAGTGAAATCTTTGTGGGCGCTTTATTCAGACGCCAACAGTCTGAGAAGACGGTGGGCACCCTCAGTAAGTGTCTTAACACCTGGTCTCAAGCTGGCCTGTTTGTAGGGAGAAGAAAGGGTGGGGAAGGGGTTTGGGGAAAATGTCATCAGGTAAGAGTCGCAGTCCTAGTATTTATCTGCTGAAACAGTCCTGCGTCCGCGTCACAGACTCCCCTCCCAGGACACGACGGCCCAGACACCTCCAGGGCTCGAAGGTTGCGTGTCGGACCTCCCGGAGGCACAGGTCACGCGTCCCAGTCCCTGGGACGACGGCTCTCCGCCAGCATTAGCCACCTAAATGCCCACCGGCTGCGGCCAACCTCTAACCCTTGAGTTTCCCATCACACAGACAGGGCCGTCAGCCCCTCCCACAGCCCCCTCTGCAGCGAATCCATGGCACAGCACCCCTTTGCACGTGGAACCGGGAAGGGGCAGGATCGGCCTGAGCTGGAAATCCGCATCCGAAGGAAAGTAACTTTCTGGGAAAGCTCTCAGCCCAAGAGAGCGCTTCGCCCCCTTGGCTATTTCTGGGGGTGGGTGGCCCTCTGGGTGGAAGAGTTGGCCTTCAGGGTCAGTCCGCCCGAGTCCGAGGCCAGCCTGCCCTTCGGCCTCCGTACCCCAGGCCGGTGCCGTGGTTGGGGGGTGTCCCAGGCCCTCTGTTCTGCTCTCTGGATCCATCTAGGGTCGCGAGGTTGGAGGCCGACCCCGCTTTTCAAATTATTAGCTTCCTGTTTCACTGTCTGATGGAGGAAACTCTCAAAGCGATCCTTCTTTCCGTTTTATGGGGTGTTCGTAGCCATTTCTTGTTTTCTTTTTTGTTTGTTTTTGCCTTTGGAATGTGATACATTGAAACGGTTTCAGGAGATAAAACAAAGAACAGTGACAAATCTCCGCCCCCCCCCACCCCGCCAGCCACAAGCAAAATGACAGAAGCAGTTTCTAGCACCTTCCAGAGACAGGCTGCAGAGAGACAAGCAAGCACCTACGTATATTCTTTTTTCTTCTTTAAAGTATAAAGTGATGTATTTATCTTTACAAATGAAAGTTATTGTCACTTTCTTGACCCCCCCACCCCCCAAAAAGAACTGTCGGAACCTCTGCTGAGACGACATTAAACTCGCACACGAATCCGTGTGCTAATCAGGATGCTTGGTCCCCCTGCCTGAGAACACGACGTGGACCCTCGCGAGTCCAACGTGTCCGTGACGTCCCTCAGTCAGGTTCTGTCGTTCTCCTCGTCCACGTGCTGAACACGCGTCCCGGGGAATGTGCGTTCTCATTGCAGCGAGTTGCTGGAATGAGCCATTTTCATCGTGACGAGGGCGTGAATGTCGGCCATCGGTAGGACTGTCACTCAGACTGTGATCGGCGCACCGGGAGCCTGGGGC
>PVKU01011640.1:0-41681 GCA_004027475.1 Anoura caudifer | reverse complement strand
GAGCCACACCAGCCGGGGCCTAAATAAGTTTCACACAGTGAATGAACCAGTTTACCAGGAACCCAGAGCTGGGACTACAACATGATCAGCTCCAGCACCCCAGCAAGGGCCCTCCTGCTGGCTCTGATCACTGCCCTCACCCCGGAGAGCCCACTCTGCGAACTTCTGACATCGTAGGCAAGTATGCTTGTTAAGGAACGTTAAATAAATGAAGTAATGTGATACCTATCTCTTTTTCCCTTCACTGAAAGCCATACGTATCTGATTCTTTCCTATTGTATGCACTTGTTGATTATTTGTTTACATTGTTGTAGGATATTCCGTTAGATAAATTTACCACAGTTTATTCATTCTACTGTCAATGGGAATTTGGATGGTTTCCAGTTTGTGGCTATTAGGAATCATGCTCTTTTTTTTTAGAGAGAGAGAGAGGAAGGGAAGGAGAAAGAGAGGAAAACATCAATGTGTGGTGGCCTCTATCGTGCGCCCCACCCTGGGGACTTGGCCCACAACCCAGGCACATGCCCTGACTGGGAATCAAACCAGTGATGCTTTGGTTCACAGGCCAGCGCTCAATCCACTGAGCCACACCAGCCACGGTAGGAATCTTGCTCTTATGGACATTCTTGTACATGTCTTTTGGTAAATTATCTGCCTACCTGAGGAGGACACCGGCCAGCAGTGTCCGAGTCATTATGGATGAGTTAAAACATACACACGGACTACCGAGTCCGGTGGAGGAAATAGGACGACAGCATGGCTTTTCTCTCAAGAGGAGGAAAAGCCATGGCCCATGGCTTTTCTCTCAAGAGGAGGAAAAGCCATGGCCTCCACCATGACAGGCCTTTATTCTAATCTTATCTCCTCACGCTCCAAGATGGTTCTTCCTCCTATCCTGGTGACAACAAAGGAGCCAATGCCCCTCATTACATCACAGAAGAAGGACATTAGCAAATGAATAGGCAGAAGTGGTTGAGCCAGTCACACTGGCCTCTGCAAGGCTCAGCAAGGATTTTAGGAAGTTACAATAAACATTTGCAGGGTGAGGGAGTTTTTAGCAAAGAGCAAACCTCAAAACAGCTTAAGCATATTGCAAATCTGATTACCCACGAGGGAACCTATCTGTGGGTGTGGGTCCTGTGCATCTCCGAGTGGGAGCTGGGCCCATGCCATGCAGAAGGGTCTGCTACACCTGCCAACCTACCTATATACCTATCTACATACACACCTGCTAGATATATAGCTATGAGCAGAATTGCTAAGTTATAGAGTATTATTATTTGTTCAAGTTATCAATCTTCCACACTGGTCATACCAGTGTATACGTCTGTTCACAGTGTACAACATTTTTGGTTTTGGCCATTTCCCCCTCAGACAGTTGACGGGTTGCAGCCCTGGCCGACGCTGAGGCAAGCATTGTCGTGGCCAACGAAGCCAAGACTGATGTGGTACTTTGCAGGTGCTAGGGCGCCTGTCCAATCGCTTGCACGTCCACTCCATCAGGGCCACGTGCACCTGGGGCTCCAGCCACCCCTCGTCCTGCGGCAGTGCTGCCAAGACCAAGTCAGTGCTGTTCTTTCACGTCATGAGATACAGACAGGAGGACCCAGAAAACCTGCAAAACGACTGGCTCATCCTCTGCAAGCGACTGGCATTTGTTGATATGGCAACCGGGTGGCTCGGACAAGGACTGGATGCGGGATGCTGTATACCAGCAGGTACTTTGACAAGGCCAGCTGAAAGGACAAAGACGGTACCATTTGCTGAGCAGGCAAATGACCTTGTTAAACATGACTGCCATTTTACTCTTTTGAGCTTATGTCCCCACAACTGGAAATTACTGGAAAGCAAGAACAGAAGTGATTGACCATGGCACTCTGCCGCCAACAGCCACAGGCAAAAGATAACACTGGAGTAAACTGTAGCTCACTCAGAGCCAAGGAAAACGTCCCGCGTCACCACACCCCTAACAGCCCAGGGGCCATACGACAGCAACTGCCCCACCCTTTTGTGGTTCAATTATAATCCAGTAAAAACTCAGCCCCCACATTTCACTGCGGGTGGATCGCTCCACACCATGCCCCTTTCCCCCCTTGGAAAGTGAATAAAAATTTGCTCTCTGCCTTTTCTTCTCTTTGTGAATTCTCTCACAGTCTGTGTCACTGACCACCCAGCTACTGGATGTTCCGCCTCTGGAGAGATGGTGAGTCTTGGGGGGCTCCATCTGGGGGGCATTGGCCTTCAGTTCCCACGACAGTCTGGATAATCTCATAGCCATCTTTGACGTGAACAACCTGGGCTACAGTGGTGCCCTGCCCATTGAGAACTGCATACACCTATCCACCTATCGGAAGCCCTGTGAAGCCTTTGGGTAGAACGCTTATGTGATGGATGGCCGCGACATTGAGGTACTGTGGGAGGTATTCTGGTAAGCCACTCAAGTGAATAACAAGCCCACTATTGTAACTGCCAAGACCTCCAAGGGCAGGGACATTCCAAGCACTGAGGATGCAGAAAATCAGCGAGGAACGTCAATGCCAACAGAAAGAATAGATGCAATTGTTGAACTAACTGAGAGCCAGATAGAGACCAACAGGCATCTGGAACCTAAACCCCCTTTTGGAGACTCGCCTCAAATCAACATCACAGACGTAGAGACGACCTCTCCATCTGCTCACAAAGTCAGTGACAAGGTAAATGCTCAAAAAGCATGTGGTTTGGCTCTGGCCAAGCTGGGCCATGCAAATCATAGAGTCCTTGTGCTGGATGGTGGCACCAAGAACTCCACCTTCTCTGAGGTGGTCAGGAGAAAGCACCCTGAGTGCCTCAGCGAGTGTTTTCTCGCCGAGCAAGCACGGTGAATGTGTGCTGGGATGCACCGCCTGTGGTGGGACCATTGCTTTTGTTAGCACCTTCGCTGCCTTTCTGGCCCGAGCACTTGGTCAGATCCGGATTGGAGCCATCTCTCAAAGCCAACTTACTGGGTCCCACTGCAGGGTTTCTGCTGATGCATCAATGGCCCCTCCCAGATGGCCCTGGAGGATGTGGCCATGTTCCGAGCCATTCCCAACCGCACCATTTTCTATCCAAGTGATGCAATCTCAACAGAGCATACCGAGTGGTATGGTGGCCCATACCAAGGGGATGCGCTGCATTCGGACCAACTGACCAGAAACTGACATTATTTACACCCCGAAAGAAAGTTGTGAGATTGGACTAACTGAGGTCATTCACCGCAGCGTCAATGACAAGGTCACAGTTATTGGAGCTGGAGTTACTCTGCACGAAGTCTTGGCAGTTGCTGATGCTCTTTCCAAACCAGGTATTTCGATTCACATCATGACCTGTTTTCTGCTAAGCCCCTGGATGCTGCCACCATCATCTCCAATGCAAAATGCACAGGTGGCCGAGTTATCAGTGGAGGATCACCACCCAGAAGGTGGCGTCCGGGAAGCTGTCGGTGCAGCTGTTTCCATGGAGCCTGACATCTGGATCATTGGCTGGCAGTGCAGGGAGTGCCTCAGAGTGGGAGGTCCGGTGAACTGCTGGATGTGTTTGGAATTAGTGCTGAACACACAGCGGCAACGAAATGTATTTTAACAAACTAAAATACCTGTTGCTTCACACTTAAACAACTAGCCTCTGCATTTATGCTTGTCAACAAACCATCATTCAAATCTATACTGTTCTTTGTTGTTCTTAAAGGCAAAGCCAGTTCCTGTTAAGCTGTAACTGCATATACAAGTGCAACTCTCATCTTTAAGTAATTAAAGTGAGTTATAAGATTTTTAAGTGAGCTCTGCCTGGTGTGGTTCAGTGGGTTGAGCACTGGCCTGCAAATCAAAGAGTTGCTGGTTTGATTCCTGGTCAGGGCGCATGCCTGAGTTGCGGGCCAGGTCCCCGGTTGGGGGTGTACAAGAGAGAACTAATGGATGTTTCTTCCCTCTCTTCCCCTCTCTCTAAAAAAAAAAAAAAATGAAAATCTTTAAAAAATATATTTTAAGTGGCAGAATAGCTAACAAAACAACCACCTGATATCAAGTTTTATGATGAGACGGTATATGGCTGAGCTGGGGTTTAACATCAAGTAGAAGTTTCTACAGGTGTGCATTTCCGCATGGGTAAAGGACAGGTGAGCTGGAGCCTGCAGCCGCCTGGGCCGTGCAGCACCATGGCGGCACGCTGCATCCGGCTGTCCCGGCGGGCAGTTTACGTGCTGCCGTCCTACCTGCAGCTTCTTGGGCACTGGGGGACTGCAGATGCCCCGGAATTTCATCCTCGCTCCTGCAGTGTGTGAGCAGCAGTGAAAACTCTTAGAATGTCCTCTGCTGCTGGCGGCGACTAGTCAGTGAAGAGAGGACACGGCTAGTCCCAGTCTCCACACTGCACTCCTTTGTGAGGTCTCAGAATGTCTCATTTGCCCAGGGACCAGACCAACTGTCAGCTCAATTATGTTTATCTACTAAGGATACTAGTTAAAGTTAACAAGCATTTAAAAACATTGCCCCAGCTGATGTGGCTCAGTGGATTGAGTGCTGGCCTGTGAATCAAAGCGTTGCTGCTTTGATTCCCAGTCAGGGCACATGCCTGGGTTGTGGGCCAGGTCCCCAGTAGGGGCCACACAAGAGGCAACCACACATTGATGTTTCTCTCCCTTTCTCCCTCCCTTCCCCTCAATCTAAAAGTAAATAAATAAAATCTTTAAAAAAATTAAAATATGGTGGTATTACATTACGGTTTTATTTGCATTTTCTGATAGCTAGTGAAATTGAGCACCTTTTAATATGTTTATTGGATATATATGTATGTATATATTCACTCTTTTGGGATGCCAGTTTAAGGTTTTTTGTTTTTGTTTTTTTTGCCATTTCCTAGCATTTTGTCTTCTTTTTCATTTTTTTTTTTTTTTTTTTTTTTTTTTTTTTTTTTTTTTTTTTTTTTTTTTTTTTTTTTTTTTTTTTTTTTTTTTTTTTTTTTTTTTTTTTTTTTTTTTTTTTTTTTTTTTTTTGCAAGAGTTCTTTCTGTAATCTAATGGCAAGTCTTTGGTCAGCTATGGGTATTGTAGATTTCTTTCATTCTTGGTCTGCCTTTTCAGCATCTTAATGGTGTGTTGTGATGAATAAAAGTTCTCAATTTTAATTTTTTCCTCTATAGTGAGCACTTGTGTCCTGTTTTGCCCACTTTGAGATCATAAAGCTGTTTCTCTGTGTGTTTTTTTTTTTTTTTTAATTTGAATAAGTGATCCCGCTAGGGTGAGGTTGGAGACCAAGATTTGTTTCCTCCATAAGGTATCCTGTACCAATGAGTGAAAGTCAATCCTCCCTCCACTGCCGGGCCAGGTCCCCCTTGGTTGTAACCCAGGTAACCATGTGGGCATGGCCTGTTTGTGGTCTCTGTGTTTTCCCCGTTGGTCTATTTGCCCAGCTTTGTGTCACTATCAATACTTTATCACAGTTTTAAAGAGCTTGGTTTTTGTATCTGGTAGTGAAGACTCTCAGCTTCATTCTTATTCAAGTTTGTCTTGGCCCTTCCTTGCTTTTAGTACTTTATGTGTATTTCAGACTTGTCAATGTAAGAAACATTCGAACCTGTGGAGAATTTTTGTGCGCTTACTTGAGCCAAACTGACCACAATTGCCAGGAAGAAAATCTGCACGGACTGAGAAAATACTCTGGAAAATGGCAGTTTTGCACTCTATTTTATACGTCACAATCGAAGGAGATGTAAGGGGATTACTGGTAAGAGATAGGAGGCCAGAGAAAGCAAACCTTTGAACTTAGATAAAAAGGTAAACTGATAGACACAGTCTTCTGTAGTTATCAGTGGACAATTAACATGATAACAATAACAATGAGGGGGCTTGTGGGGAAACGGAAGTTCCCTGGACCTTCCAAAGGTCTGTTCTCATAGGTTCAAACAGACAATAGACAGGCTCAATCAAGGCAAAGGTTGACTTTTGTCGGGAAGATTCTGGCCTAGGGCAAGGACTGCCCCCAGGGAGCTGCTTTTAGTTAATTAAGGTTTAATTTCAGACATTCTTTTGCAGTTACTTGAGGTCTCTGGGTTTGTCAGGCTGCGTGCAGGCCTCCCCCGAGCTTGCCAGGTTTGGTATGTGGGCCCTTTTCATCCACAGAATCACCTGGTCGATTTCACACCCATGTAAGTGCACACACTCACTCACACTCACTCATGTCCATAAACCCTCGTGGGGCTTTGACTGGCATGTACTGACTCCCTCTTCTAATCTAAATGACAAAAATATTTCTTCTCTTTACTTAGGCCTTTTGTAGTTTCCCTCAATATTGTTTAGTTTTATAATATCCGGCACATGGGTCTTACACATTTCTCATCAAATTTCTTCCTTAGGTATATGATATTTTTCACAATGTAAATGGTTTCGCTTTACAAGTTTAATTTTGTCTTTGTTTATTGTTGGTATATAGAATCGATTTTTGTAAATTAGCCTTTGTAAATCCCGTGACCTTGCCAGCTTCACTTGTTAATTCTAGTACTTTGATGGGGGATGGGTTGGGAGGATCTATGTATACAACCATAGGATCAGTTTCGTTTTCTTCCTTTTCAGTTCTCTTCCTAAAACCATGTTCTCTAGTTCACAATATATTTTAGTCATTGATCCTCCCTCTTGTCATAATTATGGGAAGATTCATCAGTTCTCAGCTTCCCCAAATCCTCAGTAGTCCTTTAGGGACAAGGGTCACCTTTGTAAAATGATATTCTGCCCAGGAATCACATATAACCACAGTTTGGCCAAGCATTCCTCAGCTCATACTTGAATTCCTTTAAAACTCCCAGTTAATTTCTAGCCTAATTGTTTAAATCTGTTTTAGTCTATTCATTTGACCTTATCAAATTTCTCCTTTAAAAGTCTTAGTGTGAATTGGTAGTAGTTAGCATCTTGATCGATTCAGCTGAATTGCGTTTGGGAAAATACAGTGTGTCCGGAATTTAGGGTGGCGGAAGTGAGAGACAGAAAACTGATATGACAGCTTGTTTCATCCAGAATTTCAGAAGTGACATCCCTTTACTCTTGTGGCCACATTCTGTTAGTTAGAAGCAAATCACCAGGTCCAGGGCACACTCAGGGTGTGAGGGAGAGGATCACACCAAGGTGGGAATAGCAGGGGGCGGTAATAATTGGGAACATTTTTGAGGTTGCCTACCCACATTTCCCTCTGGCTTTCTACAGTGTGACTGTTTGAACCTTATTCTGAAAAGGACCAGCTAATTTGAATCATGAATGTTTTTGTGACATGACATAGGTAACATACAAATTATGTTCGACGAGCTCAAACTTCTTACCCAAATTTTATATGCTAATGGCTCTTCACGTGTCTTCTAAAAATCTTTTAGATTTTTCACTTTGGCTCTGTATTCCATGTGCCTAAAACCAAAACCATCAGCTTTGTACTTCTGTTGGTCTTGAGAAATTCTTTTAAGACCGAGAAGGGGGAGTTGATAGCAATGTAACGGTCTGAACATTTTTTTCACCCTAACCAAATGCACACTCATTCGGACACTGCCATTCTCAGTGAGGTGATTTCCGACAGGTGTCTTGTCTGTGCAATCAGATGTAAACTTCTGTCAGACCCACCCCTGTGCCTGCATTCATGTCCAAACCCTCCACCTCTGCCCCGGTCACCCTCCCAGCAAGGCCACATCCTCTGTCTCCTTTCGCCTGTTCAACGTGTGAGTCTCTTCCTTCTAACACGCTCAAGGATGTTGCTTCGGCAATATTCCTCTTCCTGACGCGTCAGTTTCCCCATCTCCATTGGATGGGTCTGTCGTCAGTGGACCAAAGAGTGTGTTATGTCTCTTAAAAGCTCTTAAAATCTTTCTTGATCCCACTTCCCCTTCCAGCTGTATTTTCTCTCCCTTCCTTTAATTTAGCAAAACCCCTGAGAGAGTTGTCCGTAGTTACTCTGTCCAATCTTCTCCTCTACCTCACTGTGGCATCCACTCCAGCCAGGCCACGGAAATTGTTTGAGCAAAGTCTCTGGTGACCTTCATATTGCCAAATCCAAGGGGCGAGTCTCAGGCACCTTGCTGGCCCTGTTCACACTTTATGCAACAGTTACTGTTTCCTCTTTGAAACGCTTTCTTCCCTCTGCTTCCAGGATACCAGCTTTCCTACTCCGGCCAGTGCTCCCCTGTCTTCAGCAGTTTCTCCTCACCTCCACAGTTTTCCCCGGTTCGGGTACCTTGAACTTCTTGTCTACACTCCTCCCCCTGGTTTTAAATACCACTTATATGCTGATGACTCCTCGTCACAGCCTCTCCCTGGACTCCAGACCTGTATAATGCAGGGATTTCTTTACACCAGAAGGGGTGTAAAGATTACTTCAGAGTGAAAACCTTTGAGCTGCAACAGATACTGAAAGAACTTCCCATGTCTGAGTAAAGCAGAGCTTTAGGGGAGTGGCCTCCCACCCCGCCCCCATCTCCAGTCCAGGAGGCGCCTGATGGACCTTGGGCACTGGGTCCATCACTCTTCCTCCCTGCTCCCCCCAGCGAAGTTGTTTAAACAAGTCTCTTCAGAACCTTCCATCCTTTGAAGCTTCAAAACCGGTCCCCTGCTCTTTATCAAACTGGTGTGGAAATCTTTACCTCTAGCTGTTTGGAGACTTACTCTGGGTAATCACTCCGTTAGCCGTAATAAATTTTTCTCTTATCAGTGAATTTGCAAGCCCCGATAATGATGATAAGGGCCTAAATTGATAGAGGACAAGTTTTTTTTTTTTAAGATTTTATTTATTTATTTTTAGAGAGAGGGAAAAGGAGGGAGAGAAACATCAGTGCGTGGTTGCCCCTCACATGCCTCCTACTGGGGACCTGGCCTGCAACGCAGGCATGTGCCCTGACTGGGAATCAAACCAATGCCCCTTTGGTTCACAGGCCAGTTCTCAATCCACTGAGCCACACCAGCCAGGGCTGGAAGATAAGTTTTTCTTCCAACAATAACTTACCATCTTGACATCTCTGTTTGATTGAAAACAAGCATCTCAAACTTACTGTGTCCCAGATTCACCTCTGATCCCCAAACCTCCATCCGCATGGTCCCTGCAGCCTCCAGCTCTGTTCTGACTCACTTGCTCACCCACCAGCTTCTTTTCAACCTCTTTTTTTGCACCTTACGTCCAGTATTTTGGCAAATCCTATTCCCCGAACCTCCAAAGAGATCCGTGTTGTGAAGTTCTCCCCGCCCGCCCCCCACCCCCCAGCTCCATGACTGCCAGTTTGGTTCCCCACCACCATCATTTCCTGCCTGGATGATGACGATAGACTTGCAGCTGCCTTCTGATTTGGCCCCTGCTCCACTTCAGGCTGCTCTCCACACAGCAGCGAGAATGATCTTGTTTGAACCACCAGATCCCTTGAAATCCTCTCCCTTAAAGTCCTAACAATGGTTCCCAAGGGCCCCTCACCTCTTGGCCTCATCTCTCCCCCTTTCCCCCTGCTTGTTTCTGGAACGCCCGGGGAAGGCTTCCATGCCAAGCCCAGGCACTTGCTGTTCTCTGTGCTTGGAACATTCTTGTTGACTCCTTCAAGTTTTTCTTCAAGTGGCACTATCTCAGGGAGGCCTTCCCTGACCAAGCGATTTTAAAATTACAGCACTTCCCTCCTTCCATCCTATGTTGTTTTTTTTTTCCATTTTATTTATCACTATCTCCTACCCAATATAATTTGTTTGTTGTTTGTTTTGCTCTGCTAAAAAACTCAGCTCCACCAACCTTTTGCTCACATTGTATTCCTAGCTCCTAGATCAGTCACTTAGTAACTGCTCCATAAATACTTGTTGAATGCTCCATAAATTCTTGTTGAATTCAGAAGAAATGAATGTGTGAGAAGTAAGTCCGTTTCAGGGGGTTAAAAGAGAAGGTCTAGGGTGCTGATAGCCTGAACTGTGCACTTGACTTTCTCCTGCTCTCCTTAGGAAAACCCTGGGGGCATATTATGGTGTGTGAGCCGTGGGAGACCCTGGGCCTAGGGGCCTAAGACTGTGAATAAGATGAGCTGCATCCTGACTTCTGAGTTGAACTGCGTTTTTGGTTTTGTCCTTTTTCTGTTCTAGTGAATCTCTGTTTGTGACAGAGGACAGAACGACCTGCCGTTCTCACTGTCATCACTGTAATCTGAGCATCTTTACACAGAAATGGAAAAGCCTGGTGACTCTTGCGCTCACATGCACCTTTGTGCTCGGCCTGGCTTTCTGCTTCATCGGGGCCCCTTTAGTAACTAGCGTGGAGCATGGGAGCTCCATGGGCAGGTGCACAACACATGCATGCGCACACTCACACGCTCACACACATTGTCTTGCCTTCCCTGCCTGGAAATCCTCAAAGGGGTTTTCTTAGTATGGAAAACAAAATATAATGGACTCTGGAACAACAAATGTTTCAGCTATGCAGGGCTGTTTATATATATGTCTGTCTGTCTGTCTTTCTTTCTATTTATTTACTTATGTAATCCTCACCCGAAGATATGTTTGTTGAATTTTTAGAGAGTGGAAGAGAGAGAGAGAGAGAGAGGGAGAAATATCGGTTGCCTTCATCCAGTACGTACCCCAACCGGTTAACAACCCGCCGCCTAGGTATGTGCCCTGACTGGAAATTCAACTGCTACCTTTTGGTGTCCGAGATGAGGCTCCAACCAACTGAGCCACCTGGTCAGGGTGTTTTTTTTTTCAATAAATATACTGAATATTATTTTGGAGATTTGCAACGATTAGAAAATACTCAGATGAATTTTATGATTCCCTTAGTAACATTTTTTCTAGGTTATTGTATTGTAGGAACACAGTATATAATACACATAAGATACATGCATATGTACATATAACACACATGTAACATAACACATAAAATACGTGTTAATTGACTATGTTATCAGTAAGGCTTCCAGTCAACAGTAGGCTACTAGTGGTTAAGTTTTTGGGGAATCAGAATTTTTATGTTGTTGACATAAGAGATATTCTAACCTGTAACAAATTTTATGAGTTTATTTGAATCAAACTGATAACACTCACCAGGAAGTAAAATCTCAACAGATTGGGAAAATGCTCCAGAAAATGGCAGTTAAATCACTTATTTTATACATCAGAATCAAGGGGGAAGACATAAGGGGGTTCCATGAAATCCATTGGTGGTAGATTAGGGAGGCAGGAGAAAGCAAAGTGGGGAATTCTCTGAGATGGATACAAAGTAAAATGGATAGTCACATTCTTCTTTTACATTGGTGGGTATGAGAGAGTTAACAGTTACCATTTACAGCACTCGGAGATGGTGTGTGGGAGAGCAAGACAACAGTGAGGGGTCCTGTGTGATGCGGACACCGGCCAGCAGTGTCCACGTCATTATGGATGAATGAAAACATACACACAGACTACCGAGTCTGGTGGAGGAAATGGGACAACAGACTGGCTTTTCTCTCAAGAGGAGCAAAAGCCATGGCCTCCGCCATGACAGGCCTTTATTCTAATCTTGTCTCCCTACATTCCAAGATGGTCCTTCCTCCTATCTTGGTGACAACAAAGGAGCCAATGCCCCTCATTACATCACAGAAGAAGGACATTAGCAAATGAATAGGCAGAAGTGGTTGAGCCAGTCACACTGGCCTCTGCAAGGCTCAGCAAGGATTTTAGGAAGTTACAATAAACATTTGCAGGGTGAGGGAGTTTTTAGCAAAGAGCAAACTTCAAAACAGCTTAGGTATATCGCAAATCTGATTACCCACGAGGGAACCTATCTGTGGGTGTGGGTCCTGTGCATCTCTGAGTGGGAGCTGGGCCCACGCCATGCAGAAGGGTCTGCCACACCTGTGGTCTTGTGTTCTGCTGGGAGATTGTGCCCTGAAGGGTCTGGAAAAAGGGGTTTACTCTGACATTCCAAAGGTGTATTACACTCTGACATTCCGAAGTTATGTTATCATAGATGTAAAAAGACAATAGGCTCAGACAAGGTAAAGATTGACTTTTTCAAGGAAGATACCAGCCTAGGACGTGACTGCCCCTCATGACTTGCTTTTAGTTAGCAAGTTTTCATCTCAGACCATCCTACCTGCTTACTTAAGTCTCTGGGTTTGTAAGGCCCGCTATGGAGGCCTCTCCTGAGTTTGTGAGGGCTAGTACGTGGCCTTTCTTCCGTCCACAACACGGATTTCGAGTGTGTGTGTGTGTGTGTGTGTGTGTGTGTGTATGTATGTGAGTGTTGGTGCCCCTAACTCCCACATTGTTCAAGGGTCAACTATACTTCTCCCTCCCAACTTTCCTTTGTCAATGTACAAAATAGAGCTACAAGATACCATACATCCTCCACGTACAATAAAGTCCTTTTACAATTATTTTCAGATTATCCCTTTTTCCTGCCATCACTCACACCTAAAATAGCTTGCTTAACTGGTAATGTCACCACCACATTAGGACAACTTTGTGACTACTGGCATCCCTACTTCCTGCTGCAGCTCGGCCTTCATGTTATAGGAAGCATGTACATTATACATATTATATTTAATGTGTTGTACTTAGGAGAGCCTTACTTAGCTCTCTACTCATTTACCCTTTCCCAGCTGGAACTCTCAGCATTAGTGATACTCAGGGTAACGACTCTGCGAAGACGTTCATTCCCATCTCTACTGACCTCCCTGCCCACTCAACCCACATTTCATGCTTTCTTCCTTCAAGGTCCAGCTAAAAATTTCCTTTTCCAAGAATTTTTTTGGGAACATCTTGATCCTACATCAATTCTTGATTCTAAATGCCTTGGCAATTCATGATGTTTCACACTCTGCCGGATTTGTTTATTTATTGCTTTCTGATAATTCCTGCTAATTTCCTTGATTTTTCCTTTAAAAGATGCCCATGTTATTTTAATATTTAATATAAGGAACAGATAAAATCAGCAATTTGAGAAGCAACTTAGGGATAAGAAGTTGACTTTGGAAGTTTAAATTGCTGGTTAAAAATTAAGCCTTAACTACTGGTGCAGGTGGAAATCTTTTACTGTGGAATATGAAGGTTATTGGTGATTGTTGTCACATTATTTTATAGTCATGTCTCAGACGCATAATCTAGTTTTGCATTCTTATCATTTATTGATTACTGTGCTTTTATTTAGGCACAGGATTGTTTTTAGTTTGTTTTGGCTTTCCTCCACATACATTTCCGATGTTGAATTTGTAGTGTGTGTGTGGAATGGAATGGCGATGGGCTACATCGAATGAATTGTAGTTTATTAAAAACTCAGTCATTTAAAAAATGTAATTACAATATAAAAAAACAGGATTTCTGTAGGCTTGTAACGCAACAGTTTGTTGACCATGTTTTCCCCAGTCTGAACTCTCAATGTGGGATCCCAGGTGTCATGGGTTGAGTGGTTATTTTGCCCTGTAGCTGCATCCTATTAAATACAAAGCCAGAATAACCTTAACCTCATTGCCGGATTAGACAAAAAGGGAGATTGCATCCTAAGAGGAGTAGTCTTAATTCCTCTGGGTTAAGACAAATTTACCCCAATATCACTTCTAAGTAACTGAAAATTGCAACCATCCTAACACTTTCCATGGGCGTTACCATGAGGCCAGTGAATCACACTTATTCTGGATAAATGATTTTTAACGTGGACACGTGCCTGGAATTACAAACAGTGGAAGATCTCAACAAGGCGCTTTGAGTGAGGAATTTAAACTAACTGTAACGTCGCCCTTGCCCAGGTTTGTAAGGCGATGGGCACTGCGGGCTCGAACAGCCGGCCCGGGGAATCGGGGACCCGCCAAAGGGGCAGCAGCCGAAAAAAGTACCGGGTGCTGCGCACGGCTCGGGTAGGGGCGCATCGAGCCCGCCTGAGGGCGGGAGGGTCACAGCTCCTCGCCAGAGACGCGTCTGGGACCCCAGAGAACCTCCCTCCGGCCGGCCCAGGCCTCCGCTCCGCGCGCGGGGAAAAGAGCGCGGCAGTTGAAACCGTTACCACACTCGAGTTTTGAACTGGTTCAAACTTGGCGTTCGGCCCCGCCCCGCCCCCCTCGGGCCCGGGAACTCCAAGGCAGTGGTTCCCGCCAAGCGCTGCGAGCACGCCGTCACGCCATCCGACCGGTTCCCGCCACCCCTCCCTGTCTGCCATCCGCCCGCGGACCGCACTTAGGGCTCCACGCGCTCCTTGTGCCCTTCCTGAAAGGCGCCGAGCCTTCAGTGAAAGAACAAAGAGCCTGCACAGCGCTTCCACTTAGCGGCCAAGCGACCGCGTCCCTCGGATCCCACACTCGCGCAAGCGCACGCGCGCGGCCAGCCCAGCCTGGTCGAGTCCCGCGGGCGCCTCTGCGTGGGGCTGGCTCGGCGCCTCGGCGCCCGGCGGGTCCTGTGATTGGGCGGGAGCCCGCTCGCGTCCCGCCAATCGGGGCGGCGCTTGGTTGGACGGGGGGGCCAAATAAAAGCGATGGCGATTGGGCTGCCGGGTTTGGCGCTCGGTCCGGGAGCGTCCGACACCCACTGGGACGCAGAAGGCGGTGGAGCCCCGGCGGCGGCGGCGGCGGCGGCGGTAGTAGTGGCAGCGCGCGGGAGCGGCGCGCGGGAGCAGCGCGGGCTGGGGCTCAGGTAACGCGCCGCTTGTTGGGCGGCCCGCCGGCCGGCATGGCTCTGGAGCCCCGCGCGAGGCGGCGGCGGCGGCGCCGGGACCTTCGAGCCGCTGCTTTGCCCGTCCGGGTGTCGCCCTCAGCGGTCTCTCCCCGGGCGCCGCTTTTGCAGGCGGGTGAGGGGACGCCCCTCGGAAGGGGGCTATGAGTCAGGGCTGGCCCGCGCCATCCCGCGGGCGGGTAGTGCCGGACTCCGTAGACCCGGGGCGGGGGCAGGAGCGGGCGGCGCCGCGGGGGGCGTGCGGAGGGGTCTTCTCCCCTGCCCGCCCCTCCGGAGGCGCGGGGCCGAGCCGGGGTGCTGGGGTGTCCGGGGCGGGTTGGCTGCTGGAGCCCAAGTCTCCTTTGTGTGGAGCGCCGGGTGGGACGGGACACACACAAGTTGGTGGGACCTCGCCGCCGAGTGAGCACTCAGACAAAGGACGGACTGTGTCTCAGGGGAGCTCGGCGCGAGGAAGGGGCAGTGACACTGGGGCCTGACAGCGGGCGGGAGAGGGGCGTGCGGGCGCGGGTGGGCGGGCTTGACCCCACGCCCCCTCTCCTCGGGCGCGCGGGTCGGCGGGGCGGCGGTGGCCGGGACGGCCATCGGGGACGGGACTCCGAGTGCCGCACCTGTGACATTTCCCCCAGAGCAGCCTGAAAACCCCGTGGCCGTGCCGTACTGCCTTCGCCTTCCCGTCTGGCTTTCTGTTGAGTTTGAGGGGAGGGTCGAGCTGTTCTCCCCCTTCTTGGTTTTGTTCGTTTGGTGGGCTTCGCGTCTCGTTCCCGCGTCGTGGTGCACCCCCTCCAACCACAGACAAGTCTGTGCTACGGGGTCACTTTTCGAAAACGTGAAGAATCGGGAACCGAAAACGGGAAAACGGGAAGAAAAACGGGAAGAATATTTTGGGAAAACTTGGTGAACTCACGGCTAGCGAGTTACCACTTTCTAAGGAATCATAGTCTTACAAAAAATTACTAGCTGTTTTGGCCAAGTTGATACATCTGAGAATGGCGACAGGTGCTAACGAAATCAACTGTCATTTAGTCAGCGAGTATTCCTCCCAATCCCTGGGGGTCGAATGAGGACGAGATGGTGGTAATAGTTAATCAAAATAAAATGCTTACGGTAAATGTGTGTTTATATGGTATGGTTAGCAGTTTTTTTTTTATTAATTGGTCTTGTTTTCCAATGAACAATAGCCTGAGTGAGTCAGAAAAGATTGGATGCAGAAATGTTTGTTGTCTAAGAAATTGGGTATGTGCTGTCCACCCGTTAAGCTAAACTTCCTTTGTTTATCATACAGGGTCTGTAAAATTGAAATTCGTTTGGACATAAAAATCTGTCATTGGTGTTTAAAAATATTTTACTACAAGGTTTATTTTCTATGTTTCAAAGGTCACGAGTATAATTTCATAAAACAATTGAAAAAATCTTTAGTAAACACTAAAGCTGATACAGTTAAATGTAACTTGTATTTCTAGGGGTTTTGGAGTTTATTTTCCAATTCTCTGCATGAGCAGTAGCAACTGTTTCATGTGTAGGAATAAAATGTGGAACAAATGACTAGTTTATTGATAATTTCATTTGCAAGGAAATGAAAGTATTTAAGATATATTTTATTTCCTTTTCACAGTCTCTAAAGCTAGGAATAGATAGGATTCTAGTCCAGAATATAAGGAATCCTGTTCTCTTTTTGTAGATATATTAGGGAATGTAATATTTAAAATCCCAGAAACACTTAGGAAAATGCATTTTAAATTCTGATTTTTTGTTAAAAGTGGATATATTCAAAGAAAAGGAATTTAGAACGGCATAGGCACTCTTCTGATTTGCATTGTTCTGTCTGATGAAGATTTACTGTACACCTAATACCTTATGGTTTAAAAATGGAGACAAAGAAATGCAGTGTGAAAGTCTTTATTACATATGTTTTACAGAGTTGGACACAATTGAACAGACATTACAGATGCTACCCTCAGTGCTGGGATTGTTCAGTAATGTTTGCATTTAGATTACTTGCCGATAATTATATATTCAAAAGTTCTGCGGATAATTTTGTCCCTTGTTATGAAATGAGCTAGATGTGCAGATTTTGGCAGAAATTTGGCTCTTTTAGGCTAATAAATTAAAATTTTTCCCTTCTTGTGTATTCTGTATTTGATAATTATTGTCTTTATACTTGCCATGAACTATTTTTTTAAAGTCTTTTTGGGGAATTGGTTTAAAAATTGCTTTAAACATTGTTTCTGATTAAATTGAGAATGTATTTAGGCAGTTGAACTAGCCGTGATTTAAAAAAAACTCACTTGTGATTTAGTGTAGTTAGGCAAAAAAAAGTTTTAATGCTGTTGTACCAGCTTTGCCTTGAATGCATATGTAAGGCATTATCTTTGTGTTGATCACTTAAAAATTTTAGGGAAATTTCCCCAGGAATGTGAATTGATTTCTCTATTGGCCTAAATAAACTGATTAAGAAAGTTGATTTGCTTCTTAAAAACCAAGAACAAGGAAAAATTCTCTAAGGAGCTAACACAATCTGGGGTCAATTTGAAATGATTTATGGATTTGCCTTGAAGTCTGTGTCAGTACAAATGATGAAAAGGTTTTCTTTGAATTATGAAGGATTCTGTATGGTCAGGTGAAATCTCTAGTTTGTTGAGAGCATGAGTGGAGAGAACAGCTCATTCAATTCAGGGGAAGGTTCAGGGTCAGATGATACCTTTACCTTGTAGAGGCCTTCCCTGAATTCTCAGGCACTCTTGTATTCCACAGGGCTTTGTTCATACTTGTATTATAGCATGTATCAAATTGGGCTGTGATCACTTGTTTATGCGGCCAGCTTCTTCACTACGCTCTTAAGTGCCTTACGGCAGAGGCTCTGTCCTATTTTTTCCTATATACTTGGTAGTTGCTAGAGAATAGGAGCTTAATAGTTGAATGGACGAAGAAAATAAGAAATGTGGAGAAATAATTTGACAAAGGAACTCACAAAGAAAAGAGGATATATTAATATTTGTGTTGTGAGGATCTTTAGAAGGTGTGTTTTCTCCCTCTTGGAGGGGCAGTAATTACAAAGAAAAATGTGTCAAGATGAACAAGTTCCAAGGTTTCTGATAGTTCTATTGATCTGTTGATATGTGATCTTGGATATATTTAGGTGTGACTGTTGGTATTCATGTTTGGTATTTTGGGCAGCTAGAGAAAAGCTTGAGTCATCTGGATACCTAGCATATAGTTTCTGCTTAATTCGACAATACTGATGATCCTTGTACACAAGTATAAGGAGGGGAAAATGGTTGAGAATAGTGAGTTTTTTAATTGCAAGGTGTCTAGTTATAATGAATGAGTTCTTTTTTTAAATTATATTTTATTGATTATGCTATTACAGTTGTCCCATTTCTCTCCCATCATTCCCCTCCACCCTGCAGACCCCCTCCCACCCACATTCCCTCCTTTAGTTCATGTCCATGTGTCATAAGTTCTTTAGCTTCTGCATTTCCCACACTATTCTTGCGCTCCCCCTGTCTATTTTCTACCTACCATCTATGCTGCTTATTTTCTGTACCTTCTCCCCCTCTCTCCTCCTCCCACTTCCCTGTTGCTAACCCTCCATGTGATCTCCATTTCTGTGTTTCTGCTCCTGTTCTGGCTGTTTGCTTAGTTTGCTTTTGTTTTAGGTGTGGTGTTAATATCTGTGAGTTTGCTGTCTTTTTGCTGTCCTATTTTTTATCTTTTCCTTAGGTAAGTCCCTTCAACATTTCATATAATAAGGGCTTGGTGATGATGAACTCCTTTAACTTGACCTTCTCTGAGAAGCTCTTTATCTTCCCTTCCATTCTAAATGACAGCTTTGCTGGATAGAGCCATCTTGGATGTAGGTCCTTGCCTTTCATGACTTGGAATACCTCTTTCCAGCCCCTTCTTGCCTGTAAGGTCTCTTTTGAGAAATCAGCTGACAGTCTGATGGGAACTCCTTTGTAGGTGACTGTGCCCTTATCCCTTGCTGCTTCTAGAATTCTGTCCTTCATTTGAATCTTGGCTAATGTAATGATGATGTGCCTTGGTGTGTTCCTCCTTGGGTCCACCTTCTTTGGGATTCTGTGAGCTTCCTGGACTTCCTGGAAGTGTATTTCCTTTGCCAGATTGGGGAAGTTCTCCTTTACTATTTGTTCAAATAAGTTTTCCACTTGTTGCTCTTCCTCTTCCCCTTCTGGTACCCCTATAATTCGTTCGTATGTTGGGATGTTTAAAGATGCCCTGGAGGTTCCTAAGCCTCTCCTCATTTTTTTGAATTCTTGTCTCTTCATTCTTTTCTGTTTCTTCCTTCCTTCTGGTCCACTCCATTGATTTGAGTCCCAGTATTCCTCCCGTCACTATTGGTTCCCTGTATGTTTTTCTTCATTTCACTTATTGTAGCCTTCATTTTTTCATCTAATTTGCGACCAAAATCAACCAATTCTGTGACTTCGTAATCACCAGTGCTTTGAGCTGTGCATCTGATAGGTTGGCTGTCCCTTGGTCGCTTAGATGAATTAGGTCTGGGGCTTTGATCCCTCTCCCGTTTGAGCCATTTTTGGTTTTGGTTTTGTTTTTTTTTGGGGGGGGGGGTCTAGTTGCAGCTGTTGTGTATGAGGGGCAGAGCCTTAGGTGTTCACAAGGGTGGGACAACCCAGTCGCTGGGTTGTGATGCTGGATGTGGGGGCGATGTCCAAGAGGGAACAATGGTGCTTGCTCCATTCTCTGTCGGATTCCAGTCCCCTCTGCCGCTTTCCCCAAGGAAATTGGGCCGTTCTGGTGCTGACCTCCGCGTGGGTGGTCCTGTGCACACTTCAGGACTCTGTGGGTCTCCCTAATGAACTCTCCTGTGAGACCGGGACTCCCTCCAGGCGCCTCAGCCCCCCACAAGTGTTTTCAATCAGTGCTTCCAGGCTTCACTTCTCGGCTCTAGGGCCCTGTGTCTCGCAGTCTGTCTTGCTGCCTGTTTTCTCCTGGTTTATTGGTCTGGGTGAATCATTGTCGGGCTTCTGTACGATTCAATTTTCTACCTGTTGTGGTTGGATTTTTTTTGGTTCTATATTTTTGTTGTCCTTAATCTTGGTTGTGAGAGGAGGCACAACCTACACCTCCATCTTGGCCGGAAGTCCATAATGAATGAGTTCTTTATTGGAGTAATTAATTTGAGGTAGGTTTTGAAGCTAAAATGGAAGGAAATAGTGCCAGTCAGTGTAAATATGGATCATTTATTGCACTACTCATCATTTCTTTTAAAATGATATGATAAATGTAGATTAGCAAATCCAAAAATCTTTCAAAACGCATGGCTAGTAAGTTTCTGAGATGGTTGCACTGTTCCATATTTTGGCACTGCTTTACACTTGGTGTAAAAATAATGACAAAAACGAAGTGAAAAGAAGACATTAAAGTGCCTATATTTGCCAGATGCTTTATTCATTTGTTTGATTTTTATTGTGGTAACATTCACATCAGACGCTTCACTTTGAATTCTTATAAAAACTACCCTGTATCCATCAACAGATGAATGGTATACACATACAATGGAATATGATTTAGCCATTAAAGAATGCAATTTTAATACATGGTACAACAAGGATGAACTTTGAAAACATTATAAGTGAAATAAGCCAGACACGAAAGGAAAAAAATTGTAGAATTAGGCCAATTCATAGAGACAAAGTGGAACAGAGGTTACCAGGGACTAAGGGAGGGGGGGATGGGAACATTTGCGTTACATTGAGGTACAGTGTTTCTGTTTGGGATGATGAAAAAGTTTTGGACAAGTATGATGGTTAGTGACATTTTGAATGTGTTTAATGTTACTGAATTGTAGACTTAAAAATGGTTAAAATGGTAAATATGTCATGTTTATTTTACATTAAAAGCAGTTTAACAACTCACTCTGAAAACTTGAACAGATAAGAAAATTGTCTTGAGGGGCTAAGAGCTTGCCCAGGATTATCCAGCTAGGAATTTGCACTCAGGATCAATACTTAAATTCCGTAGGTTTTCCTCTTATCTACTCCATGTTATCTACTGATCCTTGGATGATTAAAGTCACATGGGTTCCAAGATGATTCAAGTCATGTTGGTTTGGTTGAATCAGTCAGAAAAGTTGTATGTTAAGAGTAGGTAACTAGTTTTTTTGGGAGGTGCAAGCTGGTTCAAAAGATGATTGTGGCTGTCTTTCTTAGCCTGTGATGGTGTGCACTCTGAGTTGGTGGGGAGGAAAATATTTTTTCTTTTTTTTAATATCCTTACCCAAGGACATGCTTGCTGATTTTTAGAGAAAGGGGATGGGAAGGAGAGAGAGAGAGGGAGAGAAACATTCATGTGAGAGAGAAATAATAGGTTGCCTCTCATATGTGCCTCGAATTGTAGGTGCCCTGAACTGGGATCAAACCTGCAATGTAGGCATGTACCCTGCCCAGGAATCGAACCCACGACCTTTCAGTTTATAGGATGATCCTCCAACCAGCTGAGCCACACCAACCAGGGTGGGAGGACAGTGTTTTAAGAGTGTGGTCTTTGGAGTTGCTTTGCATGAGTTCGGTTCCTGAGCTGCCAGGTTGCAGCCTAGGTAAGTTGTCCTTGATGTCTAAGTTTCCCCGTCCATAAATTAATCATAGTGACAGACAGTATTCAATCCAAAAGGTTGTTGAGAGGATTAAATAAATTACTACGTGTGAAACCTTTAGCAGTACACCTGGGACAAAGTGTTTGATAAATTATTTTTAGTTATTGTGCTAGTATTGTTTTATGAGTTGATGTGTATTCTCATTAATGGAACTAAACAGTCCTCAAGTTTAAATATGTTCTTAGGGCCAATAAGTCAAGAAAGCGGTGTTACAAATGGTTTATCTATTTGTTTATTAAGAAACATCTCTTGGTTAAATACAAGTTTTATGTGTTCAGTTTAGGCATTTATAAAGTGAAAGCTTTTTGATTCCTGTAATCCCATTCCCTAGCCGTAACAATTTGGTGTATATTTTCCCTAAACTTTCCAGTGTATTCATATGAATGTGTATTTATACATATATTTTGCAGAAATTGGATTAAGTTGCTTAGTTCTAAAACAACTTTTTTCAAAGGTCAATACAGAGAGCTCTATTTCATTAGAAAATACTTGATATTTTGTTAGGGCTTGCTATGTGCTTGGCATTATTTAAGTGTTCATTATATAGATACTGTAAATAACAGGAGATGGAGAGATTGGGGAACAACTGGTGGTAGACTAAGGATTTGAATTTGGGCACTTTGGTTTCAAAGCTCTGCTCTGAAACTTTTTTCCCCCCTGGGAGCAGGGTGCGGTAACGTCCACTAACTGCCAGTGATTTTTAGCATTTCTTAAAAGAGTTGTAAAACAACAAAGCACCCCAAAAAGAATATACAAGGAGACTGGATGTGGTCTGCCACGCCACCCTAAAGTATTGTTGATGTGGCCCTTTGCATAAAAAATTTGCTGCTCCCTGCTCTCAGCTGTCAGGGTGTGTTGTGAGCAGAATATGTAGTATTTCAGTTTTTATGAATGTGTCACAGAGTGTACCACCCCTCTGATGGACGTGGCGTACTCTCCTCAGGAGAGAAGTGAACACATATCTGAACATTTGTGTGACAACTGTCCGCTGAGTATGCACATTTCAAGTTTTAATAGATGTCAAATTGCTTTCTAGAAGGATATCCATTTTTTAAATAAAAAAACAGCTTTATTTTTTAAAATTTTAATTGTTGTTCAAGTACAGTTTTCTTTTACTCCCATCCCAGCCCACCCCCAAAAATGGCTTTATTGACATGTAATTTTTACTTACAGCTCTGGCACAAATAACACCCGTTTTTATTACAAAATCATAAGTATATAATTCTATAACATAACAATATCACACTCAAGTACACCATAAGACATTTTAGGTGAAATGTTCAAATTAAAACCATAAATTATCACACCCATATTATTAATCTACCAACCACACTCAAGTAGGTGTTACTTCCGCCTGACCCTGTACAATAAAATACACACATTTGAAGGATACAGTTTGAAGAGTTTTTGACAAAGGTATATACCTGTATAACCATCACCTCAATCAGGATAGACATTGCGATAATCTGAAAGTTCTTTTATGCTCCTTCACAGTCCTCCCCTCTCAAATTCCCTTTAGGTTTTTCCTGTTCAAGAATTTCATATAAATAGAATTATACAGTATATCCTCTTTTATGATTGGCTTCTTTCATACATTGTGTTTTGAGATTTATTGATGTTGCTTGTGTTGATACTTTTTAAAAAAATTGTGAGTAGTCTTCCATTGTATGGGTATACTGTTTTTATTCATTTACCTGTTGATGGACACCTGTTGGTGGGCTGTTTGCAGTTTGGGACTGTTATTACTAAAGCTGCTATGATCATTTGTGTAGGTCTTTTGTGGACCTTCTTTTAATTTCTCTTGAGTAAACACCTTGTGGTTGGTCGGCTGGGTTGTGTGGTAGATAACACTTTGTAAGAACTGCCAAACTTTCCCCAAGTGATTGTGCCATTTTGCTTGAAGGGTTACAATTTCAGTTGCAGCTGTAGCAGGACTTGGCGACTCCATGCCCCCATTGGCACTTGGTATTGCCGCTCTTTGAAATTTTGGCCATCTAATGAGTGTTAAGTATCTCACTGTGGTTTTAATTTATACGCACCGGGTGATCAGTGATGTTGAACATCTTATTTATTGATTTTAGAGAGAGACAGATGGACAGACATATACTTGTTGTTCCACTTACTTACGTATTCATTGGTTGATTCTTCTTGTATGAGTCCTGACTGGAGTTTGAACCTTGCAACCTTGGTGAATGGGGAGCGAGTGCAATGCTTGAACCAGCTGAGCTGCCTGGCTAGGGGATGTTGAACATCTCTGAAAGAGCTAATTGGCCATTTGCATACTCTTTCTGGTCAATCTTTTTGCCCATTTTAAAATTTGGGTTTGCCTCATTGAGTTGTAAGAGGTCTGTACATATCTGGGTATACATTACCCATCAGATTTATTGCAAGTGTTTTCTCTTTAGTTTTCTATATTGATTTTGTGTATTTTTGATAATGTACAGATCAAGTTGAATAATGTTAATGCTGGAAGCATAATTGTTTAAAATCACTTAAATTATGTGAAAGCAAATTTGTTCTTAATCCATAAGTCATCTAGTGGTTAGTGTAATAAAATGTTCTGGCAGAACCATGGAAATGAAAATGACATTATTTTCATAGATAATATTAGGTGTGTGGCATGAGGAATTTTTTTAAGGTAACTAGTTTTGAAAGTGATATTATTTGGTAATTTTTTTTACAATTTCAATTTTAGGTAATTCAGAGCTTTTCATTTATTAGTGAGTAAAGTTTTTCTTGATTTTTTTTTTTCTTCGTAGGATAAATGAGAATATTTAAAGTAAAATAAAAACCTTGACTATAGAATCTGGTGTGATGATGAAACTGCCAAACTTGGTTTACCAGTTTTGACAGTTAAGTAAAATTTTTATTATGTAAAACAGATGGCTTTTCAGAATATATATATATTTAGTGTCTGCATACTATTTTATTTCTACAAAATATCAGTTCTTTGTTCATTACCTAATTTACCTCTGTAATAATTTTCATGTTAAGTAATATGTGACCCCTTCTTCTCCTTGTTTAATAAAGCGGGTAAAAGTGCAAGGCTTCAGGCATCTTTGTGGTGCCGTGCACCGCTCCAGGTGATGGACCATGTCACTGCCCAGCTCCGTCCTCCCATGACTGTGGATTCAGGTGAACTCTTGATGCTCTCCCTCCAGGTGGTCTGGAGAGCAGTCCAGATGCCCTTCACTAGGCTGATCTCTGCAGTTTTCTTATACCTTTGCCATGTACTGGGCTCTAGGAAGTTCCACATGGCCTGTCTGTGCTCTGTCCTCTTTCTGAAATACCTTCCCTGCCATTTCAGCACTTCAAGAGCTCCTTAGCCTGTTTGGTTCAAAACACCCCACACCCTCTCCCAGCCAAACCGGATAGCTTATCTCCTGCTTAGAAGCACAACACATCCCCTTGGTTTTTTTTCTCTCCCTCTCCCCTTCATTTTAAGCTCTGTTTTACTCATCCAAGTGGTAGAGGTTAGAAAAGGGTTTTACACCTAGTAGATAGAAGAAAATTTTTGTGAGGTTGATTTAGTACCAGAGCCCTAAAAACTTGGGAGAGCTCTTCTTTAGCAGCAACTCAATAAATGATTATTGAAATAGCACTGCCACCCCTAAATCAGAACTTCCTAGATTTTATCAAGTGAATTTTGCAAGGCTCTACTATGTGCCACCCACAGTGAACTTTGTTATTTGCTGTCAGGTACTATTCTAAAATGTTAATTTATGTGTTTAATATAATGATTCAAGTCAAAGAACTTGAACTCTGATGTTGGAAAACAAGCAGAAAATGATGATTCTTCAAATTTATTTAAGGATGATCTTGATCCCTCAGTTGCATTCAGATGAGCTTAATTCATACATAGCATTATCAAGTTGTCTCCAGTAAGTTTTTAAGAAGTGTAAGAAAGACAGACATTCATGGCTATCGATTTTAGTGCCTTGGTTTTCGATCCTAAAGATCATCTGAGCAATACTTTGTAAGCCAAACACAAACATTTAAGAAAATTGTTTGATCTTCTTTAAACAGTAGAAAATATCAGTCATTAAGCAGCTTTTGTATGTTTTTGATGCCATAGCTTATAGTGAAATGTTGCTGTATTTGTGGGTACATTACTACCTAACCATATGTCTACAAATAATAGGACTATCTACTATTCATTGAGAACCTGCCTTGTGCCCAGTAAACATGCAACCTCAGAACCAAACATTTAACTTTTGAAATTTGTTGAAAATCATGTGTTCTAATCATTTAAAAGAAAATACCATATATTACTTGTTAAATGAGAGAAGTATTAACTGTACTTTGAATATTTTAAAAGATTCTATTAAGATGAACTTTATAATTTTTCAAAACCCTCATCTTAAGACATGTTTATTG
The DNA here is from genome assembly GCA_004027475.1 of Anoura caudifer. NCBI lineage: Eukaryota > Metazoa > Chordata > Mammalia > Chiroptera > Phyllostomidae > Anoura > Anoura caudifer. The sequence goes on along the minus strand of PVKU01011640.1, from coordinate 16,032 downwards.
ATTTTAGTGAGAGAGGAAGGGGGAGAAAGAGAGAAACATCCATGTGAGAGAGCAACATCGATCAGTTACCTCCCATATGTGCTCCGACTGGGGATTGAACCAGCAACTTAGATATGTGCCCTGATTGGGGGATCAGTCCCGTGACTTTTTGGGTGTAAGGGATGCTACTCCAACCAATTGAGCCACCTGGCGAGGCTGAACTTTATAATTTTTTAACAGTATGTATATTGATCTATCATTAGGTGGCAAAAAGCTGCACTGTGAATATTACTTACAAAATTTTGATTTAAAATGTTTCATATTCAAATTATTTAATAGTGAAAGCAGAATTTGCAAAATTAGTTAAACCTTAATGGGTACTAGGAGATATGTTGTCAGGCAAGTTATTCATGGCTCAGAAAAGTTTGGGAAATACCCTTGTCAGGACTTTTAAATGGCAGAAATGTTGCTTCAGCAGGCCTAGAGAAGGGGAACGATGAGTCGTCCCACTCTGCCCTGGAAGCAGTGGTGCCCTTGGAGAATGTTTGTCTGAAGTACAGAGCTCAGGCTACACGGCAAAGACATTTTTAAAGGGTGACTTTCCACTGGCAGCCGGATGCTGTGCAGAGAACACAGGCTCCAGGCTAGGCTCTGCCGTTAGGCTAGTTGTACATCCTCGGCAAGGAGGTTTGCGGATCTCCCCTTCATTGCTCAAAGAGGATATCTCCGTTTGGTAGATAAAGAAATATAGGAGCATGGTGAGGGTAACTTGCCCAGGTTCACACAGCCTGTAGGGTCAAGCTCTTTTAGGGAATAGGCTTTTGCTACCTTGGGTCCTTTTTAGCTCAGATACTGGATTGTGAGGTGCTTGGTTTGCTACCCATTTAGAACTATTTCCCTGGAGAGTTTGAGAAATATTGGACTTGAGTTCACATTATTATCCCAGGTAATTGTGAGTCACTAGCTGATATTTAATTGACCAATAAAAAACATCTAATGCCGATTATAAGCTTCTTTTTTCTCTTTTGTGTCCGCATTATAGGCATAATATCACCTTAAAGGTTTTTAGGACTATGATGAAGATGACTAAACTAGCTTTGCAAGCAATCAAATTGTGGTACTGCATTTTATAATAAACATATTTGGGCTTCATCTTGTTTCTGGCACAGAGCTTTTAAAATCCTTGGAATTTACAAAGTGGTAAGAGCCAGTGATAAAGATGTCTTTTGATATTCATAGCAGACCCTTTTCAACCACACTGGAGTTCTGTTAGACATCTCTAACAGACTCCATGACTTCTGGAACTTAAGGATGGGGCTGGCTTTCAGGAACTGAACAGATTAGAGGGTTAGACCTTTCAGACCCCCTTCTCCCACCTCTGGGGAGGGAAGCGGGAGTGGATGACAACTTCAATCACCAGTGGCCAGTGATTTAATCATCCGTGCCAGTGCAGTGAAGCCTCCATAAAAACCCAAGGGGATGGGGTTCTGGGTTTAGTAGTGTGAGTCCATTTTTGATTCTGTCATCAGAATAGAGAATTGCGTCTTATTTGGGGTTTTGAATATAGGGTCAGTGTACAAGGCAGCAAGAGCATGTCAGCAGAATTACCCATGAAAAGTTCCTAGGAAGATGCTGTATCATAAATTCTTTGGCAGTCCAAAAGCAGCCCAGATTTCTCTAGTACTATTAAGTGATGTTGGACCTTGGTTCTTGAGTTCAGCTAAGAAAGTATTCAGAGCCAAGAATTCTTGGCTCAAGAGCTGCCCTTGAGTCTTGGCAAGGACTCCTTGGCTGGGAGGGGCTAACTACTTCTTTCCTTAGGCTGACCTATCGGAGCCTGTCCTGCCAACTCCTGTTCGACTCCTGTCATTGTATGGGAGTGTTGTATGGGAGTCTCTGAGGCTATTCTCTGGCTCCTTGTTCCTCTTCTAAGGGGGTCTAAACTGCATGACTAATGACACGCTAGGGGAGGAAAGGTCACCGTGGGGGCGAGGTCCTAGTCTGTTAAGTTGTTTTCTCTCGTTTTCCCATTTCCAGGCACCTGGGACTTCCTACCCTGGTGATGTTCTGTACCTGGCCTGTATTTCCTGCTCTGCTCATATCTGCCTACCTGCCTACGCTATCATTTTCCCCTCAAGGATGCCTGACTCTCTGACTTCTCTTAAGAGAAAGGGGCATTGGATCTCTTCTGTAGCTACTTCCTGCTGAAGAGGGACAAATTTTCCTTCAGAACCAAGTGATCCTTGCTCTCTGTCAGAGGGACGGTGAGGCCTGGGCATGGACGGAGGTTGCAGTGGTGTCTGGAGTCGGCAAGGGGTGGTATTCCCAGAGTTTGAGTAAGGCTTGCAAGCTGCTGATTTGGCAGTCTGTTCAGAGAGGAGTTCAAGGTCTCCAGTTGACTCTCAGGAGTAGCCTGGATGTTGAGTGGGTGTTGGGTCTTCTGGTACGTAGGGTTTGATTCTGGTGTGGTGTGTGTACCCAGCTCATAGTCCCGGGGACCTTGATGGCTGTAGGAGTGGAAAACAGTACAGGGAAGGGCCTTTGCATCCTGGTGTTAGCTGGTCTTGAGGGGCCTGTCCTCCCAGTATTTATGAATATTTGAGTTCCCAGTAGGAAGGCCGTCCCCCTGGGGTCATCCGCCCCAGGGGGAGGGAGTCTTTTGTTGCCACATTCCTGGAGGGACCTTTGAACCTGTCTGAAGGAGGTAATATATTCGTTTAAGTAAGGGATTCAGAATCTAATAGGAGATCTGAATATTGGAAAGGTTACCCATATATTGGATTGGCTGAAAGTTTTTTTTTTTTTTTTCTGTAAGATGGCACTGATAGCACTTAGTTGTCTTTCACTTCATTCTATACAATTTTGTTAGACTGTATTGTGACTGTGCCTTTTAAGAAATTATCAAAGTTGGTGAATTTTTGTGCAGTCATTTTAATATTGAAGATGGAAGAAGATATGCACCATTTTTAGTGTATTATGCTTTATTTCAAGAAAGTCTTTTAGAAAAATAGCATGTAGGGCTGAATATTGTTTCTAAGGATTGGAATAAGACTCCTGTTTTTCTGTACAAATACTTGGAAGGGTTTGTCAATTTGGGGAGACCAAGGGTGGGAGCCTTGGTGAGCTGTAGTTTTACTTTTTCAAATGCCCGCTGTTGTTCGTTCCCCTTCTATGTAAGGGCTCTGGGTCAGTTCCTTCTTTTAGAGCCTTGTGGAAGGGGTCTTGCTAATAGTCCATATTCTTGTACCCACAGCCTGCAGTACTCAGGTCCTGGTTGGTTCTAGGCTCCTTGAGGGGCGTTATAGTCCTACTGGGGATCAGTAGCTGGTACAGCAGTCATCCCTATAAGGTATTGGGGGTCTGTCATATGTAAGCCATCCCCAAATTGAATGGCAACCTCTGCAATCTTTTCTCTCCCTTAGTTAAAGATTAAGGATTATAGAGATAGCCTTCCAGGTTAGGTCAAAGTTTTGGATTAACCCCTGGAAATTTTCAGTGTATCTCTCTTGGTCTTCTGAGAATCTTCCTAGGTCCTGTTTAATCTGTTGCAAATCTTTCATGGAGAAAGAGTTAAATGTACTCTAATAGGGATTCCTGTTAGTGTCAATACTTCTTGTACAGGGCAGGTTAAAGCAGATACGAGAGGTCCCAGGTGTGGGGAAGGGGGAACTGGAGCCTGATTGGTGATTCCTCCAGGGCCAAGGGAGGCAAGGAGAAGGAGAAGCCTCTTCCTGGGGAGGTAAGGGAGTTCAGAGCTGCGAGTGAAGTATAGCAATTACCGAGGGGTCCAGTTTACAAGTAGTACACAGACAGTCTAGGATCATCACTGAGGGCCATGAAGGCTTGGATATGTGCAACCTCCGTCCAGTTTCTTTGGGAATGACAAAATAGGTTTCGCTGTTAAGATAATATTTAAAAATAATGGTGCCATGAACTGGTCAAACCTTCCTATCGCCCAGTTTATACTGGGGCCAGGCCATGTTGCAAAAAAAGATGAGTTTCTTTTTCTTGAGGGACTCGGGGTCAAATTTCTCCCATTTGGCGAGTATGCACCCCAAAGGATCCCTTGAGGTATGATGGACTGGTGTCCCATCTACAGAGACAGATATGTGATGAGCCGAGGGTTAGAGGTGTCCCTGCAAGTCTCTGAGCTGTTTTGGGCTATTCTGAAGTGTAGCAGGGTGGGTACCCTGTACGCTGGCACCCATGAGCTACCCAGGGTGTAGAGTACTTAACCTGTGCTCTGAGGGCAGCCTTACCAGTGGTCACAAGTTGTAGCTATAGGAACTCTGACCTTTGGCTGCACTCAGACAGGCGGCCTTAGCTCCACACTGACAATGAGTGTGGTCCATACCTCAAGTGAGGTGTTCCTCACTTTGCTCCCCACCCTAGCTGGCCTACTGGAGGTCCCCCCCTCCCCCCCTGATGTCTTTTTGTACAAGGAGTGCCTAGTAGCTCTGCCACCTCAGGTGAAAAACTTGTCCTATGACTCTGGTCTTCAGTAGTCGAGCTAGTAGCTTGTTGCCTTGCCTTATATGTTCCCGGCACCCCTAGTAGGGAGAGGGCAGTCACCCCTAGGATAAAAGATAGGGTCCCTGACCAACTGTTCCTGAGGTTCTCATGGAACTTAGTAATGCAAAGATGATTAGAGGAGTGTAGGAGTTGTTGAGGGTGGCCCCTTTCCCGATCTCAGGGGTCTTAAGGGAGTATGCAGAAAGGGTGTTTTAAAAGATGGGGGGTACGTGGGAGGGATCAGGGGAGATTCCTGTTGACCTATGTATGTTAGCTGGGCCAGCCAGATGGAGGCAGCAGCCTGGCCGTGGGGGCGAGTCCTGTCAGCCTACTCTAGGAAGATCACAAATTGCTGGGTATCCCTGGATACGACAGGGTGTAGGGAAAGTTTGCCCCATGCCAAAGTGGGAACTGGTTATATAGGGAAATTGGTGGAAGACCAGTTGGTCCAAGGAAAGAAACATGTAGGAGATGGATGAAGTGCTGAAGAAGCCAGTAGGAGAGGGTGTCCTGAAGGTGCAGTAGACCAGAAGCAGGGCTCGTAAGTGAGAGTTCTGCTACTGCTTGCCACAGCCTTGAGGGTGAAGCAGGCCATTGGCTGGCGTGGGTCTCAGGAGATCAGGTAGTAAAGATGTGGACCTTGGGAGATGCCATGAGCGCGCGCAGTGCTAAGAGGTGAGGCCCATACCGTAGGACCCTGGGAACATACAGGACAGGGAGGATCCAAGAGCTCCTATTGTGGGAAGAAACCTGGAGGTGCACAGAGAGAAAGTGGTGGGTATGTAGCCCCAGAGGTCGAGAGTCTGGGATGTGTACAAAAGAAGGATCGGTAAAGACGTGGGTTTTAAGAGGGACGGAGCCAGGGAGCAGGCCCAAGTTTTTGGCCTTGCAGGCATGGTGTCTCACTTGGAGGTTCATGGAGTTTGAACACATTTCTAGGGATGTTGTGTGGTGGGTTGAGTGCTTGCGGGTTGAGCTCCTTGGCACTGTCACCTCCTGAGTAGCTTGAGCCCTCTTACATGCCTCAGTTTCTCTCTCTGGTGGTCTTAATACAGCCAGGAAGGCTCACGCTAGGTAACCAGCCTTTGTGTGCGAGTCCCCAGACAAGTCAATTATCTAATGACAGTTGTGTTGGAATTCCCCGGGGGCTCCTGCTCCTGGTGAGGGATGCCCTGCGACACTTCCATATAGGTTCTCAGTCACCTAAGAATACCCGGAATTTGAGCCGGAGGGAGGAAGTGCCCCTGATTTTTGGAGCACCATGAATTCAGGCTCTCATTTGTCTGGCAAAAGTTGGGTTTTTTTTTTTTTTTTTAAGATTTTTTTAAAAGTTTTTTTTTACTTTAGAAAGATGGGGAAGGGAGGCAGAAAGAGAGGGAGTGGAAACATCAATGTGTGGTTGCCTCTAGCACACCCATACTGGGGATAGGCCTGCAACTCAGACATGTTCCCTGACTGGGAATCAAACCAGTGATGCTTTGGTTTGCAGGCCTGTGCTCAATCCACTGAGCTACACCAGCCAGGGCCAAGGCAAAAAGTTTTGTTCAGACTCAGAAAGCAACTAATGAACAGCTGCTGTTCATGGCTTCCCTGGTTGTAAGTCCCAAGAAAGGAGACTGAGCATACGAAGAGGCAGGAGTGAGCTGGATGGTGTGGACTCAGAAATGTCACAGAAGCAAGGGAAGAGTCTGCACAGACAGGCTCAGGGTTTACACTGACTGGGGTGAGCTCTGCAGCCCACTGCTGCTCTGTCTGGTACAAGTCTCACGGGGACCCCTTGAGTCTAGGAAAAAGGAAGGGAGGCTATATGCCTGAAGAAGGAAGATGCAGGCATGGTTTAGAAGGCCACTCACCCAGAAAGACGACAGACAATTGAGTTACAGCACCAGAAGTTAGCAGTGATGTGGGAGCTACCCTGGCCTCTTGGTGAGGACTCCTTGTAGCTGGGAGGGGCTCACTACTTGAAGCTGACCTATCAGAGTCTGTGCTGTCCATGTTGGCCTCCTGTCATTGCCTGGGAGTTGTATGGGGCTGTTCTCTGCCGCCTTGTTTGTCCTCTATGGGGGTCTAAACCTCATGACTAATGACATTCTAGGGGAGGTAAGGTCATCCTGGGGGCAAGTCCTAGCCTATAATAATTGTTTTCTCTCGTTTTACCCATTGCCAGGCACCTGGGACTTTCCACTCTGGTGACATTCTGTACCTGGCCTATCTTTCCTGCTCTGCTCATGTCTGCCTACCTGCCTACTCTATCAGTATGAGAACAGACCACTGTTCAGTTGAAGAGTTGTTGGTTTGCGCTTGGGCCAAGGATGTATGAAAAATGCTTATCTTTTAGCGCTAGAATGGCTCTGAGTTGCTAAGTTCAGTGAAAGACTCGCAGAGCAGGCTGTAGGAACAGCAGGCCTCTGTCGCCTAGCTCATGCTCACGTACACACATTGATTGGCTGGGTAGTGGGTGGATGCCTCGTTTTTCCTTGAACCGAGACTCTCTTAAAATTTTGTTCGGTGTGTGTTGTTAAATTTGTGTTAAATATTGGCTTACCTGAGGTCTGAGATTTAAAATGGACTTCCTAAGAGGAAGAATATCTGTCACTGGACTTACCTACCTTTTCATTACGTTTGCTTGTGTCAAGTGGAGTGTTAAGAAAATAATATGCATCTTATGGCTGATCCTTGAATTGTAATGAGTTATAGATCATAGTTTTAGTTTCTTCTGGTTCATAATTGTTTGTTCTATTTCTCTTCCAACAATGTCTCAGTAAACAGTACATTTCTAACAAAATGAGAGGATTTAGCTTATTAAATAGATTGATATAGTTTTCAAAGAAAACTTTAACCTCTAGATGTCAGTTAGTTAACCTGTTTTATATATTCTTCAAGCAGATTATTTAAAACATTTGTGATCAATCCTTTCTCCAGTTGGTGTGAATTTATATGGACATTTCTTTTCTTGAACTTGTTTTTGTAAAACCGATACAACTTTAAACACAGGGGTGCTGGTCTGTAGACTCTGGTGAACTTGTGAGTTTAGTTTACTCTCCTGCTGGAAGAGATCTTATTTTTGTGGAAAATACCTTAATGCAACCTACTCACTGTTGTCGTAACAGTCACGTTAATGTCTGTCATTCAGCTAAGATTGCCGCATTTTTGTAATGTTCCTGTGCCTTTTAACACTATTGTGCTTTTTAGCATTATTTACACCAGGGCTAAAATATGATCTCTATTTTTTTCCTTATTACTAGTCACTGCCGTATCTGTTTCCTAAATACTCCATGAAAACAAATGCTGTTCATAATACTTTCTCCTCTGCAGTCACATGTACAAGTGACCCACTAAAGTTTAGTCACTTAAGTTGCCTGTTGTGTCTTTCACAGTTGTGTCTCGCAGAGGATTTAGCATTTTTTGAATGCTCCACAAATTCTTATTGACTGGTTGGTAATACGTCTATTCCTGACTTTCCAAGTCCTTCAAACTGAAGTTTCAGAAGTTTCTTCTAGCATTTTGCAAGTCATTTGGGAATGTTTGGGTCCAGCGCTTGCGAGCTTGTGCATTTTTGTCCTTTTCCTTCTTTTTAAATAAAAACAGGCATTCTAGGAAGTGAAGGGTCCCTGGAACAAGATTGTAGTTTAGCTTTCCTTCATGGGTATAGGGTGGATTGTAAGTCTGTGGGGAGCTGGTTGGTAGGATGGGGCAGGTTCAAGCAGCAGAGTCTCAGAGGAGTGGCCGTGACTGTTGGTGAGATCTGACAGTCAATGGCGAAGGGTGGGCAGATGGGTGGAACAATCAGGGTGCGTAAGACAAGTTTTGTTAGACATTAGTCTCTTAGTTTGGCACGCATGTACGGCAAACTACCGTTTGGATTCTGTAGCTTGACAGTTATAGCAAAGTATCCCTCATTAAATATTCTTCATGTAGACTTTCGTTTCCTTGTTAATTTTTTTAGTTGCAAGATTGGTGGTTTCTAGGCTTTCATTCTTATGTCTTAAAAATATATAATTTTACTATATTGCCTGTTCTAGGCTCTCCACTAGGCAACTGGAAAAAGTGCAGAGTATTGCTGTGATTTTTGATTCATGTGGTTCTGGATAAACTTGTGGCAGCTGGACTTAAAGTGTGGTCTGTGGACCCAGGGGGTCTGTGATGTTAGAACTATTTTTGTAATAATACTAAGATGTTATTTCCCTTAAATTTTTTTTACTGTGTTGACATGCACAAATAAGAAAGGAATGGTGTATAAAACCAGTTGACATCTTAGCACTTGGAGTAAAAAAAGACATTTTTACTGGAGCTTGTCCTTGATAAAATGATAAAAATTATTAATTTTATTTACACAATCCTGAGTGCACAAATTTTTAACGTTTTGTGCAAAACAAGGTGGAAATATACATAAGGCGCTTCTACTTCATACCCCAAAGTATGATGATTCTCTAGCAAAAGCACTTAGGTGATTAAGTGGCAAACTACACTAGCTGCTTTTCCCTCGGAGAACACCATTTTTACTTAAAAGGGGCGGGCAGACAAACTATGGTTATTCAGGCTTGGGTATTTGGAAAACATTTTTCGACAAAGTGAACCTGTCACTTCAAGGGAAACAAGTGACCTTTGTCTTGCTGATAACATTTAAGCTTTCAAACAAAACTTAGAATTTTCGGAAAACTTGTATCTGTCACTGTGAGCTGGACAACTTCCCAATAAATACTTAGAGACTTAATGAGGAGATCAGTGGCTTTAATAAATACAGTGTTTTGAAATATGCCTGCTTCTGGAAAATCTGCATGATTCAGTGGGCCAGTATTTTTCAAATGAGGAATGATACAGAATCATGCATGGGTGGGAGATCCCTTCAAAGGTAATAAGGCCAATGAACTTGAATGTAGTGGAGTAGGAAAAGTTTATTTGTACAGTTTCAGATGTAGCTGATCTTTTAAGAAACTACAGTTGTTTATACAGAAGTAGTTGTTGTCCTGGAAAAGCACCTATGAGATTCAGTTGCGAGGTCAACTAGCCACTGTTTCGTAGAACAGTTTTGGTGTAATATCAAAGCATGAAGTAAATCCACAGTTATCCCAAAAGGCTGTCAGAAATTCTTCCCGTTTTTACTAAATATCTGTTTGAGAATAGATTTTCTTCATATTCTTTAACCAAAACAACATATTGGAGCAGATTGAGTGCTGAAGCAGATAGGAGAATCCAGCTGTCTTCTATTAAGACAGATATTGAAGAAATTGTCAAAAATGTAGAACAATGTCACTCACTGATATTTTTAAGAAGGAAAATAATTTAAAAAATCTGTTACTTATATTAACATAATTGGCTGGCGTTATTTTTAAATGAGTTAATATTTTAAGAATTTTCAGTTCTTAATTTCTAATATGCCAGATATCAATAGATGGAGCCCATATAAAGTAAAGGAGTCCTGAGGCCAAAATGCTCAAGAATAGCGGGTGGTGTTTGAACACTACCCATTCCGTTTGTCTGTGCTGGTGACTGCATATGAGTAACGTTTCAGTCTGGATCGTCAGTTTCAAATTTCTTGTCATCAAAAAAAGGTTTTTTATCTCTTGTGTGAGTACATCTGGCTTTAATTTTTTATTTTTATTTTTTAAATTTTAGAGAAGAAGGGGTGGGGAAAGAGACAGAGAGAGAAACAGAAACATCGATCTGTCACTCCACCCATTCATGAATTCATTGATTGATTCCAGCATGCTCCCTGAGTGGGATCAAACCCACAACCTTGGTGCATCCAGACAAGGCCCCAACCAACTAAGCCATCTGGCCAGGGCCATCTCCCATTTTAATTTTTAGGTTATCCTTGCCATCCCCTTTCTCCATTAACATTGCCATCAACCCAGTCAGAGCACTTATCACTTTATTCCTGAATTATTTCAGTACTTCAATTTTTTTATAACATGGGTTTTTCAACTTGAGTGTTGAGTGGAACTTCAGGGTTGACTTGACTTTATTTTTTTAAATATGTTCCCTAAAAATGTACAGGTATAAACTCCTTATGGTTAAACCAAAGCAGCATTACAAGTTATATACAATCAAATCAGCAGCACATATTTAATGACGCTATTTTGTGAAAACTGAGTAGTAGACGTTAGAGCTTACAGAATCGCATGGCGGACTCAGGACCAGCTTTATTATGTTTCTTTAATCTGGTTTAACAATACTAACACAGAGAATGGCTATTAGCATAAGTATCTTTTATCAAATCATGTTAACTTTTAGTCTTTATTTGTTCAGGATAATCAGACATAGCAGTATTGGGTTGGCCAAAAAGTTCATTTAGTTTTTTCTGCACAATGGCTCTAGTAGTGCTTAGTTGCCTTTAACTTCATTCAGAACAATTTTGTGAGAGTGTATTGTGACAGCTGTCGTACTAGCATGCGTTTAAAAAAACCAAAATTGTTGAATTTTTGTGCAGCCATTTTAATATTGAAGATGGAAGAAAATAAGTGACATTTTTGATGTGTTATGCTTTATTATTTCAAGAAAGGTAAGAATGCAACTGAAACGTAATAAAAGATTTGTACAGTGTATGGAGAAGGTACTGTCACTGACTGAATGTGTCAGAAGTGGTTTGCAAAGTTCCTTGGTACTACTGACATTTTGGTCAAATAATTCTTTGCTCTGGGGCTATCTTATGCATTGGAAGACGTTTAGCTGTACTCCTGGCCTTTACCCACTAGAAGCCAATAGTGGGAGATAGCTGACACACTCAAAATATCCAAATCAATAAATAAAGTTATTGGTGAAAGTAAAAAATGTGTCTTTTATTTTACAGAAAAAAAACATATGCTTTTTGGCCAACCCAGTAGTTAACCCGAACAGTTGACACCTAGCAATCCCTGAATGCAGGTTTTAGTGGCAGTTGAATATTGTGCAAAGCGCTGATCACTGGAGCCTTGTGGAGTTACTGAAGTTTGTGTCAGATAGATAATTAATCCAATTATTTTTGGAATCCTTACTAGAAAATATTTTATTGCATACTTCATTTTGGGGTTTGCTGTTAACAAAGTGTTGCTGGTTGATGGGAACGAAGTGCTTGTTGGTGGGATCTCGGCGTCCATCCTCCCACTGGCTTTGCGACGCGCAGGGTGCTGAGCGCTTCAGCACAGTTTCCTGGTTGCCAGCCTTCCTGTACCTACCTTGCCTTACTTACCTGTCCTTCCCTAGCACTCAACACCATCTTACATGTAAAACATTTTTTTATTTTGATTGTTTCCTTTCAAGCAGATTTTAAGTTCTACGAGGTCACAAATTTTTGGTTATTGTATTTATTGCTAAGTCTTCAGTTTCTATAATAGTGCCTACCATATATTAGATGTTCAGCAAATATTGATTGGATGACTGAATGGATATTAACACCTCTCTCTACTCAGATGCCAGTTCAGATGCTCTTTCTTGTGCTAAGTGCTTGCTGCTGTCTCCTAGCTGGGGCATTTCTAACCTCATGTTTTTAAATCATTCTAATTATCTGCACTGTTTTCCCTTCTATGTAACATTCTGTAACACATTTTAACTTTTTCAAATATATTTCTGTTCTGTTTATTATTTTAAAAAGTGGTTGTCATTTAGAAAAGGATGTCTTTATGTAATGGTTATTGTGTAACTTGATTCTCTTTAAAAAAACTTTTTGAATAATTTTAGTTTTCTTTAATCATGGTACATTTGTCAAAATTAAGAAACCAACGTTAGTATGTTACTGTTAACTAGAGATTTCATTTGGATTTTACCATGTTTTTTTCTTTTCTGTTCTAGGATCCAGTCCAAGACACCACCTCGCATTTCATTGTTTCCTTAGTCTCTTGCTATCTATGATGGTTTCTGTCTTTCCTTGTTGCGACCTTGATAGTTTTGAGCAGTACTGGTCAGATGTTTTGTAGAAATGCCCTTCAGTTTGGGTTGGGCTGGTGGTTTCAGTGCGATTAGACTGAGGTTATGGCTTAGGAGGTTTATCGGGGGCACATGACAGTGACAGTCCTTATCACTGATGCTTTAACCTTGACCACTTGGCCAGCAGTGTCCTCTGGGTTTCTCCCCTATGACACTATTTACTGTTCCCTTCCCAGACTCTGTTTTGGGAGTGGCTCACTGAGCCTAGTCTACCCTCTTGGGGAAGGGAATAGAGTGCTACCTGCCAGATTAGGGAGTGTCCACACACACACTATGCTATTGGAGTTCCCTGTAAGGAAGATTTGTCTCTTCTTCATTTACTTAGTTACTTAATCACGTATCACATCACAGACTCACGGATACTTAATTTCATTAATTCGGTTTTAATATGATACCATTGTGATTTATTTTGCTGTTCAGAGTATTCAAGCCTTGGCCATGGGGAGTTGTTCCCTCAGTATGTGGTCCTTGTCTGTGACACCTCCCCTTCCCTTCCTCTTTTGAGTAGTTCCTTACTTTCTGCTACAGGCTTTTGTTTTTGCCCTGTCCCAGCCCTAGAACCAACCATTTCTTTACTGCTCTGCTTCCTTGTACTGGGGAATGGTATTTAGAACAAAAGATATAGGTGCTGGGTATGTTCCTGTAGTGTCTCTGCTTCTAGGGCCTCTGTGAACAGAGCTTGGAAGTAAATGTGTGTCTGCTAAGCCATGTATGTGTATGTGCATGTCTATATTTCTGAACCTGTATGTACATGTCTTAAAATAAATGAGTTCATACCGGTATCTCTGACTCAAGTCCATTTCCACCCCTTGCTTATTTGTAATTGGAACCCCTGTGAGAAATTTAACAACTAGAATACAGTATTCACGCACAGTTCTTTTTTATCTTTTTAAATAATTATTTATTTATTTACTTTTAGAGAGAGGGGATGGGAGTGAGAAAGAGGGAGAGAAACACATGAGAGATACATTGAGCAGTTGCCTCTCACATGCCCCCAATTGCGCAACCCAGGCATGTGCCCTGACTGGGAATTGAACCAGTGACCTTTCAGTTCGCAGGCCGGTGCTCATTCCACAGAGCCACATCAGCCAGGGCTGTTTTCTGTTTTTAGCTTTCCTCTATCCAGTCCAGACGCAGATTTTTGAAGTTGCCTAGGGGAGGCTCCTTTCCCACCCTGTTCCATGAGGCAGTCTCATAAAGTTCTAATATGGTTAGATTTATTGTAGAGTCTACCTGCCTTTCTGTCCGGATGCCTTTCTGAGGTCCATTGACTTCCATCTTTGTTTGTGTTTGCATACAGTCTACAGTTTTAAAAAATGACTTTTCACACTGGATTGTTGTCTAACTAAACTTTTTTATGTGAATGTTGTAATTCCTATCTTCTTATTCTATTTGTGTAGTTCATAGCCAATATTATGGCACTTTCCTGTGCATCTTACATAAATTTGCTTCTCATAACACCTCTGTGAGGTAGATACTCTTGTGTTAATCTCTTTTTCATGAGGGGAGAGAGGCACAAAGATGTTTAGTAACTTGGCCAAGTTCTCAAACAGCTGTTATGTGGGAGACCTCGGGTCTGAACCCGGAAAGGCTGGGTTTGGAATCTGTCTGTGCTCTTGTCTTTTGTTTAAGTCTAGCTATGATTTAAAATTTAATAGGACTTAGAATTTACTGTCAACTTGCTAGTTTATTGTTGAACTGAGTTTGGAATGGGGAGTGCTGTTTCCCACATTCTCTGTCCCATGTTGCTAACAGCCCTTACTAATCATAGTGGTTCTCTTCCCTCTCCGAGCTAGAACCTTGCCCGGCCTGGGAATCCTCGTAGCACTCGCAGGCCCCACGAACTGAGGTCGGCGGTCTTGTTGTGTCCCGAGTGTGGGGTGCAGCGCGGTGGCTCCTGCATCTGCCTCTCAGAGTCCTTGCTCACAGTCTCCCATTCCGTGGGGTGTAGGTGTTGTGTATTTTCCTTCTCTCATAAGATCTACTTCTCCTAAGTAATTAATTTTTATCTCTCACCAAAAGTTACATCTCTATGTCTGTCTAGCTTCTCTTTATATTGTTCTCTTTATCTTTACCTACAAAATCTATTTACTGTTAACTTACTTTAGAGTTTATTAAAGCAATGGATTTTCACTTAAAAAATAAATGAAATTGTTAAATGAGACTAACAGATGGTCTCAAAGAATTTTAAACATAAAAGCACTATTGAAGACTGGTGACTTTTCAAAATAGGCAATTTTAGGACAGTCTTGTGAAGTAAAAAGACATTTTAGTCAGAAAAGGACATCAAACATATTGCAATTGTATACTTAAATTTTGTTGGGTTTGGATTTGACCTTACTTAACTTAGTGTGGTATTCAGTTAAGAGTCAGAGTGAATGCTGTTAATTTATTTGGGGAGGATAAGGAGTACATGTAATTTATTGCTTAGTTTTCTTCTGATAAGTAGGAACAGGACTCAGCAAGACTAAGGAGATGGCTAATGCCTTGGTTTGGCAAATCCTTTAGGAATGAAGAACCTTTAAAGAAAGGCATCAAGGGCCCTGAAAAATGCCCAGGAAACTTAAAACAAACAAACAAACAAACAAAAACAAAAAAACCCAACCTCAGTCATTGGCAACTTACTAAGGAGAGGCAGGAATGTCATCTTAGGTGCAGGCCCTCACAAGCGGGCCAGGGCTGGATCTGACAGAGAAGATTGCTGATTCTTGGGGCTGTGTGGCCCTGTCACCCGAGAGATAACAAGGGGTGTCTCGGCCATATTACCAGGGTTGTAGATACTTGGGAGGCTGGAGGAAGCTCTTTACCTGTTGGGGAGCAGAGCCGTCCCCATGTGTAACTGCTGCTTCTCATGATACCATTGACAGTGAGAACCCACCTTCTGCCATTTCAGGCTTTATTGTACATATAATCTCAGTGCTAAGACTATATCTCAGACCCCTGCTGTATTTTGAGTGGCAGAGCACCTCATCCAAACTGGTTTCAGCAGAAAAGGGGGAATTACTTGGCTCACCTGACTGAATAGTTCTGGAGTTGGTTTAGCAAAGCATGCCTGCTTCAGGAATGAAAGATGGGATGAGAGTCCATTTCTTGGGTGTTTTCTTTCTCTGTCCTTGACTCTGTCTTTGCTGGCTCTTCCCCTGTGGTTGTAAGTTGGCTTCCAGCCTTCCTTAGGGCAACATGTTTCCAGGTTTTCCGTCTAAGTGGAAAAGTGAGCATTCTTGCCTTCATGTTCCAGGGACCCTTCTGAGATTCTCACTGTGGCTGGACCACTTCTGGTTATGCATACAGCATGGTACTGGTGACTCTGCAGGGAGCAGTGGGCCTTGGCCAGGCCCAGACCCCAGGCTTCCGTGGCAGTGGTGGTCCTCAGAGGGGGTGGTGTGAAGTCCCCAGAGGGCGGCAGGACCACCCATGTCTGCTCTAGTGGGGCAGAGCTAGGTTACCAGGATGTGGTGTTCAGGGTGTTTGAATTGGTTTGATAAATATCATAGCCTCTAGACTGTATAAGTTTGCCTTTTCTTTCTTTTTTTCAAATATATTTTATTGATTATGCTATTACAGTTGTCCCATTTCCCCCCTTCATTCCCCTCCAGCCTGCACACCCCCTCCCACCCACATTCCTCCCTTTAGTTCATG